>WAAE01019858.1:0-15489 GCA_013400495.1 Nicator chloris
TAGGAATTATTATAAACAATATTCTGTTTTTGTTAATTTCTTTCTCGGATATGCATTATGCTTAATTTTTGATTATCTTCAAGGTCCCCTTCCAACCCAAACCATTCCATGATTTCTTTTTGTTAGAGATTTCACTGACGTTACCTTGTCAGGATCAGATCTGTTTTCCTAGTGGGTAAAGGGATTCATGTAATATATATTCAAGGTAAAAGCAGCAGAAAGAGAGGAAATTCTTGTGGAAAAGGAAGTACAAAACGGGGTTTATTATTTGTACCCAAAAGCTTCCTGTGCTACTTTAATATTCCTGGTGTTCAGTAGAGGTGTTTCACACTACTAGTTAACGTGAGATATGGAGCTGGATGATGGTGTGTTAAGGTCTGGAAAACACTGAGTATAAGGGAGAAAGATTTTGTCAAACACAGATACATTCATGTAAAAATCAGGAGAAAAAGCTATAGTAATTTTTAAATACCATGTGCCAACTGAGCTCTCTGTTTTCTCACCTAAGTTGATGAGGGGAAAAGGGAAGAAGATTTTACAGACCCTCATTTATTTTTAAATAGCATGTGCCTATCAATAAACTGAGCTCTCTGTTTTCTCACCTAAGTGGATGGGGGGAAAGGGAAGAAGATTTTACAAATTCTCAGTCTCAGCAGAATAGTCTAGAATCTTCTTTCAGTGATTTCCTCCAGGTTTTCTGTGTGGATCTGTCCTGGAGAGGTTTGCTAATAAAGGCCTTCAGCTTTGGTAATTTCCATTTGTTTAAACTGAGATCAGTGTTTAAGACTGGACTTTTCAAAAGCACTGCAGCTGGGAGGATAATTTCCTTTAAAAATCAATAGTCGTGGCCTCTTGGCTGACTCAGGAGTTTTTCTCACTTCTCCAAGAAGAAAGCACAAGCCAAATGAAAAGCTGTCTGTTGGGGCTGTTTGCACACCCTGTTAGCACTGTCTCTGTATCTAGCTGTTTGTGTGGCCTCCAGCTGAGAGCTGGTCAGGGGTTTTTCTTTCTCAGGTCCTTTGTTTAAAAATCAGTATCTTTGGTCAGTGCTTCTCTCCAAAGTGGTCAAAGCAGCAGAGTAATGCTGTATGATATGTTATTATATAGATTAATTAATAATTAGAGTTGCTGTCTGGAGGCACAAACAAAGGTCCAAGTAAAAGGGCATAAGAGGTGTGTTGGGAGGACCTTCATAGGCATCTGCTGCAGGATTAGATATATCCCATGAAAGTGTGTGTGTCTGAAAGGCCAGGTGTAGTGCCAAATGGAAGTGATCCGAGTTACAAGTCCTTACAGATGATGTAGGAAAGATGTGAAAGCAGTCTGGGAGAGGAAAAGTTGACTGATGGCTACGAGCATCGTTGCTTCAACAAAGAAATGGTAAAAGTCACCAAGTAAGTGGGAATGTGGATAGCACGCAATAATGTTCTCAGATTAAGGCTAGGTGGGACCATTTTGGTCACCAAGTGGGACCATCAGGATGCCTGTCAGCCAGCCTCAAGACCTTTATCCAACCTGTAATTTTTTTGTTTCCCAAATAAATCCAGTGTTGACTTGAAGACTGAAAAAAATTGTATGTAAATTGTCATGTCATCAACACTTCATTGGGATATATCACCCAATGTCTTCATCTGTGTTGAATGTAGGAGCCATAAAGAGTAGGCAAGGAAAGAAAAGTCTGCTGGGTTTATTGTTGGCTTTTACGTTAGAGGGATACCATAATCAGCATGATTTTCACTCAGTTGTCAGAGTTGTGCTGCTCCCAGTGCCCCTGAGGTTTGTTCTGGATGGTTGGAACTCTGTCTTGCCAGCACAGAAAGGTGGCTTGGAACACCCTTAGTAACATGGCTTAGGTATGGCAAGACATGTAAGGACTTACTGGGGCCTTTTTCAAGTTCCCTGGAAAAATATATAGGGTGGACACAAATGGTAGGGCTTTTTCCCTCTCATAAGGTAAAAAAATCTAACCCCAGCAGGGACTGTGGCTTGAAGCAACAGTAATATAAGCTTAGTAAATGTGTTCCAAGACAAATAAGTACATTTTTGCTAGCAAATGTATGCTAATCCCCATTATTTCTCTTCACAGACTCATCTACCTACAAATACAACTTACTGGTCATATATGTTGTACATATTTCACTTTCTATGAGCCATAGAGGATGTGAATCTATTACTGCTTTCACCTGGAGGCTTTGGGCTGTTAGCTTAAGATATCAAGAGTTATGAATTTAGCTTTGGAAATCCCTAGTTTCATCTGCTTTGTGTGTCAGATGAGATTGCAGCCTGAACACCAACATGATGATGAATGAGATTCAAAACACAAGAATATTTGCAGAAAGCAAAAGACTGAATAAAGGAATACAAGAAGTGCTCCCATAGCTGTCTTTGGTGATCTGTTGCACTCTTCTGAATAGCAAATGTATTTGGAAAGAGTAAAAAAGGACAAGCCCTTTCTTTCCTGATACTGTAAGTCACTAAAACAGGGACAAATATTAACAGAAGACCTCAACCATTAATTATTGTTATAGTAATTGCTGTATTTACAATGTTCTGTTTACTACCACTCCCTGTGTTGAATCCTTTACTTAAATTATTTATTATTCAGTTATTGAAATCAGCTGGAAAATGTAAAGGTGTTTTCAGATAACTCAGGAAAAGAGCAGGCACAGTTAATACAAATGCATGTGTGCAGCAGACAATTGACAGGGTTTTGGCAGGTGCTGTGTGAGATGATTTGGAGCCCAGAAATGAGAGATTACCCAGAGTAAGGACTTAAATTTACAGCTTGAGATCTTGCCCCTGCAGTTGCTCTTTGCCCTCCATTGACCCCCAGCTGGGAGGGAGAAGGGGTTCAAGATACCTCAGGAGCTGTGTGTTAAGGAAACACCATTCTTTGGTGTTGGGGAAAGAGGTTGCAGAGAGCAGAGAGCAGACTAACATGGAGCACTATGTGCTGCATGGGGAATTTTCTGCTTCTGGAAGCAGCTGGGAGGTGTGGCTGGTGCTTGTGAACAGGGATTATAGCTGGTGTTAGCGGACGTGACTTCAAAAAGCTTTAAGTTGAACATGTGGTTGTGCCAAGCTGAAAACTTAGTACAGAGGGGGAAATAACACCTAGACCAGACGTCCAGTGAAACACATGATGAGTTACAGAATAGCACAAGACTAAAAAATACTGTTCCAAGAGACAGAGAGAAAATTCTGTTCTCTTCCATCAGCGATCTTCTTCTGGCTGTTTTTTATTGTTTACGGGCCCCAGCTTTACATGACAAAATGGCAACAGTGTTCAAGAAGCACCACCAGTGGAAGCAGTTGACATGGTGGTTCCCATGCTCTGCACCACTGAAGAGGATCCTGGCATCCCAGAAGCAAAGTCATAATGTCCCAATCCTACCCCACAGCTAGGGACAGGCTGTTGTGGCTTCTGGGTTCAGCACCAGAAGCCACAGCAGCTTATTAGCTCCTGTAGTGTATTGATTGCAGATAACCGTCAGCTTAACTACTGCAGGGAAAGACAGGAAAGGGAAAGAGCATAAAACATTTGCTTCTTGGTAACAAACAAAAAAGAAATTGCATCCTTATATGACCTCAGAAAAACTCTGCCTGTTTCCATCTCTGTCTTAATCCTCCAAGTCAGACTTGGACTTCAACATGGTCAACACTGAGGGAGTGGTGGTGCTGTACCACAAAAGACAGTTCATGCAGATGAATTGAATTGCTTCTCTCCATTCTTTTCTGGGTCTCTAACAGATGTTGGAGGACTACTGTATTTTTATTTCCTGATGGAAGGACCAGAAAGCCCATCATTCTTTCAGTTACTGTTTATGATGGGGATCTCTTGCTCTTCAGAACTGCTGGCAGGCACCAGAGCTTCACACCTTAATCACATTTCCTTTGTCAGCCTTTCACGTGCCATGCTAAAGGGAGGCTAGCAGAAAATCCTTTGAGCAATTACAATAATAGGATAATAATAATTATTGCAGTTCCTTACACTTATATAGCGTCTGTGAGATTAAAATGAGATCCAGAATAATGTTACCCCTTTGAAAAGGTGGGGATATGCCCTGCCAGCAGCATCACCTTGCGAAACTGCTCTCCAGGGCCTCACCTTCCTGCTCCCTTGTATTTGATATGGTAAAGCAGGGCTGTACTGCCACCTTCCTATTCACATCTGTGAGCAATTGACTGCACAAATGAAGTCATGAAAGAAAATGTGAATGAGAGGAATTGGCACCATGAAGAAGCTTTTTTCCTCTTCTGCCTATAAAAGAATGTTTTTTTCCTCTTGTGCCTGTAAAAGACAGGAGAACATTAAAGGATAATCTCTCCAGTTCAGAGGGAGCATGCTTACATAAGATACTTTCCTTTCTTGACTGCACATCATGTAGGTCTTAGAAATACTAGTTAAGAGAGCAAAGTGTGTGCCACCAAAAGTGTAACACACAGGTATAGCTTTAAACTTGTTGATTTCTTAAAAGATGTGCTTTACAATAACGTGCTGCCTTCCTGGCTGGGAAAGTATTGTCTGCAAACTGTTGGATTATTGGCACAGTAAGTTAGCAGTTTCTGTCTACTGAAATAAAATCCCTCGGGGCCTTTTCTTGGCCCAAATAAAAGTGTTTCACATTTAACTAAAATTATAAGGTTCAATGTCAAGCTTTCAAAACTCTGTACCTATTGTTAGAGCTGTGATGATGACAAGTTCCTTACAGTATGTGGCCGTAATAAAGTGGTGCTGTAGTTCTTTCATTGAGACAAAAATAGAAAAGTCATTAAAAACTAGTTGTTTTTTTTTCCTTGTTGATATGGACTGTAACTTTCCACACTGAGAATAGAGACCAATTCCAGATTTTAGTGGAACCTGCCGCTTTTTCTCATCTCTTTCAGCAGACAGGGATGGAAACATTCAAAACCTGTCAGAAGACAGGAACAAAGCGTACTATCTCCCTGCATCTGTAGCATGGGTGACTGAAAGAATTGTTTGTCACTTCCATTAATGTCTCTGTCCTGATGCTTGAATTCAAGAGAGAAAAGAGAGGCTCAGACTTCCTAAAATCCAGGATGTACCACAATTCTCTCCCTGTATAGCCAGTTGTTGCTGATAGTAGGCCTCCATTGAGGGTAGCTTGGACGTGGCCGTTCCCAGTGCCTCACTGGATGAATGCTTTCACCGCTGATCATCATCATTGCATGAGAAGGCGACGTCAGAGGTTATCCTGTAGTACTTCTCACTCTCTTCTCTTCATTCATCCTCACCTCAGGGACCTCACAGATGTTTTGGTCCCTGATGTCTGTTTGGCGGTGATCCCCTGGAAATTGTAATAGCCTGCAGTGGTCCCAAAGGATTGCAGCAGAGGTTTGCTGGAGTGTCTTGTTTCTGCCACTCCTGTGTTTACCCAGCTAATTTTGTCTCCATTTGGCTTTGTGAAGGACATGAGGAGAGCAGAAGTTGGCTGGCAGCCTTGTCCTTATTGGGGCCTTTTACTCTTGCATCTACATTTCAACCAATATAGCCTCTACCCAGATTAATTTTTGGAGCTTGGACTGTTTCCTTAGGATTGTTACTTGTGTTTCAAATTATGCACTTCGTTGACAGTGTACCCAAGAAAGGAGGTTTGGGATAATAGGAACACGTCACTGAGGCTCCACTACAGTATTTTGGTATGGTGTCTTACCAAAAGACACTTACGAGGTGCAGATACATGCAAAAACGTCTTACTTGATTTCGTCCATCTGTGTGTAGAGAAAGCTCTATAAAACATTTAAATACCTTTAAAATGCTGTATTTTGGCTTTATGTGGAGAACTGTAAACGTTTAGGAGAGGCTTTTCAGGAAGAGACTTTAAGGTACTTGAAGCATTGCACATTCTGGCAGGGCAATTTCCAATACTCTGTTGGAAGCCTGGATGGGAATTATTTTACTTAGACCAAGTTTATAATTTCTGTTGAAAATGTTGCCCAGAAGTCTGTGTAAATGTGTATAACTGACAGAGAGCTGTCCTTCTGTGCATGTATTTTTGTACTGCTTTCAGCCACTCCAATGATGGAAATACTAAATCTAGCACTCAGACAGCTTTTGGATTTATGACAGTCCCTGCAGGACTTTGGCTTGCAGTTATTCATATAGGTAGTTTTGAAAATTTATGACAGAAATAATAACTCTGTGGTAATATTCATCCAGTTGCTTATTTAGAGCACCCAGTGTGAGAACAAAAAAATGAGCAGCTAGAAATTCCTGGGGCAAAGCTTTGGCTCAGTGCTCTGCTGTCCCTCACAGGATGGGGACACCAGAGACATTTCAGAGACTTAAGGCAGTTTTCAGAATTTGCAGAGATGTAAAACTGAAGTGAAATTTGTCCCTGAGCAGCAACTAGCATATTTAACTGTATTTTAGGTGCTGTCCTTATCTATTTCAACTTAATTATTGTTTTCTAATATTCAGGTATGTGCACATGCATTGTAGAAGCATTTAGTGAGCCACCTCTGTCCCACTCCACATGCTGCTCACAGGGTGATAGTGATTTTAAGCAGCTTGTTCTGCCCCTCTTGCTCCTCTGTCTTTGTCTGTGGTGTTGCCCAGAGCACACTCTGGATCTCAGGAGGCTACAGCAGATCTCTCAGGTCTAGGCAGTAACAAGGGCATCCTGGAAAAACGAGAACAGGCAGCAGGAGATGAGCCAGGGCCCAGTGAACTGCCTGATGTGATGTTGCCCTTCCTTCTCCCTTCCCTCTTGGGCCATCACATCCACCAAGGTTCCTTTATGAAAGGAACCTGCCAACTATCAGGGATTATTTATATATATATTTCATATTTTTGTTTATACCTGCCATCTGTGTTTTCTGCATTCTTTAGTCAAAAAGACCAACTATGACCTGAAGGAAGGTCCTTCTGCAGGGGGGGCAGAACATGTCCTTCCAACACTCATGTCTTTGTAAGCAGAGGGTTAGTGACGTGATCAAGCGGGAGCACAAGGTGTGAGCATTCAGGTGTGATCTTTCAGATATACTTGGGATGATAGTTTTGCTTGGATGTTTATTTTTTGTTTGCTTTTTTGGAGGTTGTTTTCTTTTATCTCAAACTCAAAGCTAATAACAAGAATCACCTGCATGAATCTTAAAACAAAAACAAAAAAAAAAGAAAGGAAACTCCAAAGTGGGTGAATGTGGGCAGAGCTGGTGCTTGCCATTTCAGCGAGGCACACTGGGGCAGGTGCACCAGGGAAACATACATAGAGATAAGAACCTAAAAATGCTGATTATCAGCTTCAGGCTTACTGCAGGGAGAGATCTGCCCTTAATAGCTCAGTTGCAGCTACTAAGATGAATATAAGTGACTCCAAAAATAGGTGATTTCAGAAGGAAATTTTCAGACTTTTTAATAAGCAAAGTAACTGGTGCTTGTTTGTATGCCTTGAAGTTATGTGGGTTTTCTTCTTTGCTCTTCAGGGTTAATACACCGTGGCCATGTCATAAGAGCGTGTCTGCTAAGTGTTTCTAGCAAGACATCTTGAAATGCTGCCAGAGACCTGGAGATCTGCATACCTTGCTTTTAACACAGAGCGACAGCTTTGAATCCCACACTGTGCCACTGCACAGCCAGGATCGTAAATACCAAATTTTAATTATCAGGTGTATTCATAATTCATTAATAGGAGGTAGACAAATAGACTGGGCTGGCTTTGCAGTGCAAGAAAGATAAATGGAAGATAGTGCATAGGTAATAGATGCTAGAGGAGAATTTTTCTTTTCTCCATTTTGTCCTGCTGCAGCTGTTTTTCTAGAACTCTCGAAGTCATTCCAGGGGCTGGAAACAGGACAAGTGTACATTCATCACAAATGTTCAGAATTCTGAAACTGAGCTTTAAGTAGAATGTGAGCGTTTGAATGCAAAGGCTACAGGATCAGCTATGATGCTACATATGTTCTGGGGCAAATATTTTAATGATAACCATTGAAACTTCAGATGTAGTAAATAAAATAATTCTTAACCATGTCCATTGCATTTGTTCTTGAATATATAAATTTAACTGGCTTAATGATAAATATTCCAGGAATTGCTTATCAGTTTGGGTGGTATGATAGATGATATGTCATTGATTTAATGACATAAAAACATATTTAGGTAATGAATTATTCACGGTCTTTCCCTTGTTAACATACAGTCACCAGCTTCAACAGTTTTTTTTTCAGGCTAAATTAAAAGTAGCATGTGTGAAGTGTAATATATATTCAGTATATCACATACTCAGCTGTAACTTGAGTCTAGATAGCAAAGCATACGATTGCCTAACCATCAGGCTGGCTTTGGAGAAGTAATCAGCTATAAGAAAGTGATGAGCACATAATTTTAGATCATTAGAGGTAATTATTATAGCTGGGAATGCTTTTAACCTAAAGGTGAATAAATGGCACCTCTGCAGTACACATGCCTCTGGCTTGAGATACCATATGAAATGAAAGATGTAGTGGAAGATGGAAAGTGGAAATCCTTTGTTTGTTCATAATATCCTTTTTTTTTTTTGTGGAGGTGTCTTGGGACACTTAGGATGGAAATGACATTTAATACAATGCACTATTTGTGTGGAGGCTTAGTTTCAGGTATATGTTACATTGCTCCTAAGTGGGGTATTTCTTCGACTGTTTGGATCAGGGCTTGGCTGGGAGGCTCCATGGCCTCTACTAGTCCCCACACCTGGGTGTTGGGAGAGTCTGGGAGAGCAAAGAAATTTCAGGGCCACTAAGTTGTTTTACTCTACAGTAAAATATGCATGTTTTATGTAGTTTGCTTGGGATCATAATTCGTAGATTTTGAATGAAAAAGGTACCTATAATTTTTAAAAGTCAAAAAGTGCCAGATACCCCATTGCCTACTGTGAAAACACCTGCTTATAAAATGATATTCAGAAGCATACTTAAGAAGTCATGGCAGCCAGGTGAAGTTCCCTCTGACTGGAAAAGGGGAAACATAACCTCAATTTTTAGAAAGGAGAAAAAAAGGAAGACGTGGCGAACTAGAGACCATTGAGTCTCACCTTGGTGGCTGGCAAAGTCATGGAGCAGGCTCCTGGAAGCTGTGCTAGGATTTAGGTTAGATGTTAGGAGGACATTCTTTCTTGTGAGAGTGGTGAGGCACTGGCACAGCTCTCCCAGAGAAGCTGTGGATGCCCCATCCCTGGCAGTGTTCAAGGGCAGGTTGGATGGGGCTTTGAGCAACCTGGCCTGGTGGAAATTGTCCGTGCCCATGACAGGGATTGGAATGAGACAGTCTTACAGACTCCCTCCAATTCCACCCAGTCTATGATCCTTTCATTTTCTACTGTTTAGGCATTTGGTGTCTTATTTTCAGGAGTGGTGTGCTGGAACACATGCTGTTCCATCAACCAGAAAGCTAATGGGAGAAGTTCTTCTCACTTTTCAGAAAAATAGGGCTGAATTTTTCTCCCAGTTGAATCACCAAATGTCAAAGGCAGTTTATTTTGTCTGGGAAAAAAGGTCAGTAGGGTTTCTGCTGAAGCACATAAATGGTTTCACCCAATTACAGAGTCAGTAGTTTGGTGAAGTGACTTTAACTATCAACTTCTGGTTCCATTTTTGGTTGTAAAGTACGTAAAATCAGCCAAAACCAACTTTTATAATTTCCAGGACAGCTGCAAATTTCAGAAAGATTCATTGCTCAGCGATGGATGCTGTGTGTTCAATAGCATCTCCTAGGGAAATACCATGGCAAAATGACTCAAGGTCCAATCTCCAACAGTTCGTTTGTGTGTGTGCCAAACACAGAAATTTCACTTTATCTAGATGTTGTCATCAGCAGTGACCTGCTATTTAAAGACTGAAAATACACAAAGAAGTTTAAGAGAAGGAAATCAATGTCATAATCATGTCAGGCATGGTCCTATTTCCCATATCTGAGAGTTTAAGGGGGCACTTTTATACTTGAGAAAAACATTACACTCTATCAGTTACAAGTTACTTGTAGCCAAGCTACCAGTGAAAATAGTCATTACTTTATGACCCATCCAATATGCTTTTAGGAATTCCACTTTAAAACACAAGTTACAGATGTTCTTCAAGGCTCATCTCAGGAAAAGTTTTTTGTGCTTTTTCCAGAAAACCTGTTACATCAAAGTCTTTGCAATTATGTGTATGTGTAAAGTTAAGCATACTTACTTCAAAATGCTTAGCTGAACAAGGCATTCATGACATTTCCTTGTTCTTCAGGCCAAAGCACAAGTATTTTACAAATGGAGAAAACAAAGTGAAATATTTGCTTAAGGCCAAGGAACCAGTTGCCAGCAGGCTTGGAAGGGACTAAATTCCTTCACTAGCTTCTTGACTGATGGAGCACAGTCTGAGAGCCGTTTACTTATTTAGATATAGGTGTAAGAAACTTCATGATGGGTGTGTTTTATGGTTGTCTTCATTCTCTGTAAATGCTCTGTCTGAAAAATAGGAATTTTTAAAGATCAAATAAGCTATTATGTGGCAATCTATTATGGTGAAAATAAATTAAAAATTGTGCATACTTTCTTGTTTTCATCTTATCGTGTTGTCGTGAACAAGTTTATAGCCTTAGCAGTATGTTTTATTTTCCCTAGAAACATTAAAGCTGTCATTTACTTTTAGTGGAATATACAATTGCTAGTTGGTTTATCATCTTATTTAAAGGGTATATTCCTGGAGCATGTAGCACAGTGTTTCCCAGGAAAATTAATTTCCTAATTGTAAATGTCAAGAACAGTTGCTGAACTATTGTTTTACTATTCTTTTTTTAACTTTTGTTTTAATAATATATTAAATATGTAGTGTAAGTTTCTCACACAATAATCTTTGCCTGAAAAAAAATTCTGAAAATATTCTTCTGTTTATTTTTGGGCTGTTTTAAAGGAAAACTTATGTCTGTGCTGACTTTTTAATAACAATTGAAGTATGGGAACAGTTATTTCCAGAGAGTGGAATGAACTTTTGGAGTTTAAGTAATAATGGTGTAAATTAAAGTTATTTATTCCATATATTTTTTCTGCGTTTCCTCAACAAAATTTGTAAGAAGCAGATTCAAAACAAACAGACAAATAATGAAACAACAAATAGATGTGGTTTTGCATGACAAGTGGTAGTCCTATGGGACCTTTTTCTGAAGAAAAACGGGTGTAAACAGTTTGCATGGATTCAAGTTCAAATTAGCTGTGCACTGGCAGAGATCCATGAGGCTAAACCACTCAGAAGCTGTAATCAGGAGCTGTAAATGCAAATAGTTGTGTGCTGGGAGAATATTCAGGGGAATCACTGACTTCTGGACACTAAGGGGGATAGGTGGACCCCATACCTGAGGCAAAATTGCCATTCTTACTCTGGGGCGTGTTCCCAATCCTGTTCCAATTATAGGCTCTTCTATGTACCACTGTGCCATTATAAGGATGGCCTAGACATGATAGCAAACCAACATCTTTGGGCTGCTGGGACTGACCTGAGGTGGCTTTGGACAGCTGAGTGTTGTTTCTAGGAAGCAAGGAATGCTTCCCCTCTTGGGAATGCTGCTTGTGCTACTGAGCATCAGCCTCTTGTGGCTGTAGGTCATGGCACGAGATGGAAGGATGGGAGAGGCTCAGAACCAGGGAAGCAACCTTGTGTCCAATGCAAACACCAGCACTAGTGAAAGCCTCACAGGTATTTCCAGAGGAGAGTGTACCCTTTCTATGCATAAACATCAAAGGATTCGTAGGGTTACTGATTAGGAGCTGCAGGTTCTTCTAGTTAAAGAAGGCATGGTTAATTAACGATTTTGCGTTCTGATTAGAAAATTAACATTGCTAATGCTGTTATTAGATAACTGAATTTCGGTGTTATAAAAGCCTTTTGAAATGCAATTTGACAGAGCATATATCAGATTAAATTGGATTGATTATGGGAGTTTTGAAGTTGTTGATTTCTTTGAGAGCTCTGTTAACGAAGCATTATATTGTAACAGGATCCATTAATAGCTCTGTTCTCCTTAGCTAACGGCCTCTTACCCTTGCTAGGTAATCAAGTGCAGACGTGAGACACCCTAGCAAGAGGGTAGGACAGAGTTACTCCGCTGTGTCCACTGCAGATCTTCATGTACAGTTCTAATTTTGTGGAGAGCTGGGGGGATCCTGTTCTCACTGCCAGCTTGGGTTGGTAACACCGAGTCCCGCAGAGCACCGTCACGGAGCAAGACCATGGTTTGGCGTTGTCTGTTAGCATCAGAGGACTGCTGTGATAATGCCACGTGGCATGATGGTGCAGTGACAATGTTCTGTCTGTTCTAGGAGCTGGTGAAACGAAATGACACACTGGGACATGTGACCCTCCCAAAATGGCAAATACTACCTGCATATTCTCACCTCCCCAAACCTTTTGTTTTGCACTCTGCATATGCCAAGGCAGTTTCCACAGACGTGCTGATGTGCTAGATACCTAAGTGGACAAAAGAATATTGTGGGTTTCCCTTTCCCAGGCGGGGGTAGGAGTCCTACATCCTAGAATGAGTGAACTGATTTATTTACCTGGTGTGTCTATGTACAGACCTCTCTAAAAAGTCTAAGAGTACCAGAAGACATTTACTGCACATTGAGAGACATCATTACATTGCTAGTGTAGAGTGATTCAGCCGATGGCCTTAGGAGTACTGCTGTTTTTTTCTTTTTGTTTGGATGTTTAGCACATTCCTTGTTTTTCAAGACAAACTGGTTGATAGTTGAACTTAGTGATCTTAAAGGTCTCCTCCAACATAAAGAATTCAGTGTTCTTGTGATTCTATGTAGTTTTGCTCAGTTTCTTCAAGGTGAGGTACTTTTTTCCATAGAGGTCAAAGCAACTGTGTTGTACTCTGGGGTACCATGCAAGAAATTAAAAATATGCATTGAATATTAAAATAACAGAGCCAACCTCAGAACTAATAGCAACCAGAGGCTTTGGCTGAATACCAGAAGCTCTTTTCAATTCTTTTACAAACTTCCCTGCATTGGGTCTTGGCCAAAACCTTATCTTGGCCAAACCCTATTTATTCAAAACTTTGGAGAGAAAAAGGCTTGGTGTCTCATCTCTGAATGCTAGTGCTGCATCTTTGCTACTTTCCCATCCATTACTGTAATGGTCCCATTGAAGGCAGTGGGCAATGCCACGGTACAACTCAAGAGTGTAATCCAAAGTCCTGGGGTGCTTAGATGCACCAAAAAGTTATTTTTCATCTTTTGAGCTTTTTTTTTAATAACGGTGATGATGCAGGAAAAGATATTTTCACAGGTGACAGCTGAAAACGGGACTTTTTGAGGTCAGGAATATAAGAGGTCAAAAAATAAAATCCATGTTGCTATCTATTGTTACCTTTTGCAGTAAAATTGCCTTTAATGTAGATGTTGCCAAGTCCACAGTTATATACTGTGGTTGTCTGGGAGCCCTGAAAAAGAAGCAGCCTGTAAAGGAAACAGCCAATAGGGAAATACATTATACAGCAGTTCTGTTGCCATCGTGGCATGCAATGTCTGCTTTTTTATGCTTAGGAGATAAAGCAAAACTTTTACTTTATTCTGTGAGGAGATTTTTGAGGGTGGCAGAAAAATTGAGGATGTGAGAAACTACGTACTTTCTGGAGGTTTCTATTAAATTACATGCCCCAAGTATCCCTGCATGATCTTGACTGTAAGAGGCAAAATCTGTGCTCAGTAGACGTTAATAGGTCCTAGAGCAATAACCCAAGACTACCTAAATGCACCTGTCAAAGACTGATAAGAGCTGAGGTCTGTCAACTGCATTTCTGTAGTTCTGGAATTGTGTCAGCCCAATTTCCTCTCTATTTTATTGCTTTTCAGTGACACAAAATTCTTAGGAGTGTCTGGTGCCTTGCAACCCCTGAAACATAATTCAAATTATTTGCCACCAGCACTACACTCGCAGACCTGGAATACTAAAATTCTGCCTGCATTGAAGGGTGGAAGCAGTAGCTAATTTACTTTTTTTAAAGCCCCAACAAAACAAAAAAAAAGCAAGACACGACACTGTTGGCCTTTGATGTTAGATTCCTCTTTGTCAGACTGTTTTATTTTTTTAACAAAAGTGGCTTTACACAAAGTTAATTAGATTGAGTTCATTGACATTTATCTGAGTTACCTTTGGCTCTTAACTCTTTTAGTAAGTTTTCATTTTCAGTAGTTGGAGTTTTATTTTGAGAAGTATTCTCCACACCCGGAGTTGGAGACTTGTGAAGCAGTCTTGTTGTTAAAGTGGTCTCTTTCAATCAAGATAACAAAAGAGAGTAAAAAGCAGATGGAAAGGATTTACTGCCATGAGACAAATAGAAAAGTAAGGACAGCAATTCCAGGACACTGGAACATGAGAATAATTGCACTGTGACCTGTTCCATTTCTACCAGGATGTAGAGATTTCTGGAGCCACTGTGTTTAGCCATGCCCGAGTGACTTATTCAATCAGTTTATCTCTCCTTCAGGAATTTGCCTAATCCCTTTCTATATTTGTGTATCTTCCTGAAGTTCTCAACACCCTGGTGTGGGAAGGGAGCTGGAGACACATTATATCCATCACCTACAGTGTCTTTTCTGTTCTAAGTCATGAAATGAATGGGAAGGGGTCAAATCTTCTGCTACTGGCAGTTGCTTTTCTGGAATTTATGAGGAAAGCTGCATCAAGCTTTAATTAAACCAGACAAAACGTTTCCTCCAAAATATCATTTAGCCAAACATGAAGATCTGTTGCTATTGATATATTTCATTAATCCGTTTAGATTTTGTGATTATGTCTGACAGCATGTTCTTTCCCTGTCTCTCTCATCTCCTTCACATTAGATATACTTAGATACCAATTTCTAGGTTTAGTATTTGACATTTTAGTTTTGAAAACCGATTTGAATTCAGTGTAAAACAATGAAATTACAAAATTATTCAAATACAGAAGATTTTTTTATTTTCAGACATGTTTCTGACTGTTTTCGTGTCAAGAAAACAAAATTCCCATCTGAATAAGATGTTGATTTCATTTTCAGAATTTCAAACAAACTGAAAAAATAAGTTATTCAGACAGTTTTCCTCCTGCATCTTTGCAAAACTCACATTTATTTTAGAAATCTCAGATGACAATAATTTGTATCATGGTACTTACTGGTGTACTCTAGTCTTGCAAATAATAAAAGAGCATGTATGCCATTGGTGCATTGCATGGAGAATCACAGGCAATAGCACTACAATATAAAGTGGTACTGGATTCCCAAAATAAACAGTTAACTGTCAAAAATTAGATCCTTTATGGAGCTATGAAGTTGCTACAGTACTCCCTGCAACATTAAGATTCTTGTGACTGCTCAGTCAATCAAAATCCAAGAGGCACAACTAGCTCTTGAGGACACTGGATTTGTCAAAGTCCTTTGAAGAGATAGCATTTGGTTAAAAAGATCAAAATGACAGAGTAAAATTGACTGGTTTATCTGTGACTTCTTTTCCTGAAACCACTGCACTA
>WAAE01019861.1:0-19686 GCA_013400495.1 Nicator chloris
TTTGGGGTTTTTTGTTTGTTTATGAGGTAATTTTAATTGTTTTGTAATTTTAATTGTTCCATCTGGAAGCTTGTCACTCTGTATGCTTGCCAAAGGTGAAAAAATTCCCATACCTGTTGGTTTTTTAGAGGAATTTAGGAGCACTGCATTTCTGAAAAGGAAACCATAGATTAATTCACCTTTTTGAGGTGATGTCTGTGCCCTCAGGTAATGAAATGAACATTCCAAGAAGTGAATAAAGAGCACAGCTGGCAAGTAAAAGAGTGTAAACATTATTTCTGCTCATTTGGTAATATACTTCTCAAAAATTTAATCAAACTGTTGCTTTGCTCTTTAGTAATCTTTTTTGGCATCCATTTAGTTATATATCTGAAGTACTGATTAATTTCTAGATATGCACTTGTATTAGAAATTATTTGAGTATTAGTAAATCTTTGAGTATTAATTTGAATTTCTAATCAGTTCCATAAGGATGACAAAAATGAAAAACAATTAAAGTTTTGGATTACAGTGAAAACTTTTCATAGAGACAATGGTGTGAAAGAAAACACATTCCTGTCCTTAAGCATTATCTAACAGTGACTGTTCCAAGTGCTAAATGCTGTGAATAGAATCAAAAATTAAAATCACAGAATCACAGAATTAGTTGAGGTAGAAAGGACTCACAAGGATCATCGTGTCAAAATAAACAAACAAACGAAAAAGGCACATGTAAGGAAAAGCAATTGAAGAAATCAGTGAGGAAATACACATAATTCTCTTAACCCGTTGTTACAATATTCACTTCAAGCCCAAGGATATCATCAGTGTTTGCATAGAGATGCACGTCCAGTGGACTGCTAATCACACTGGGCAGCAGCTACAATGATTTAAAACACAAATTAATTCAGGTATTAACCTAATCATACAGCTTGATTGGCAGATAGCTTATCTAAAACCTGGTTACCTGAGTATTGAACCAGAGCAAAGGAAGGAACTGTTGCAGTTAGATATGCAGTTAAGCTGCCAATGTCAGCAGCAGAATTCACTCTGTATATAAAGGCATGACTATCGAAGAAAGCACTAGAAATGTTGATCTGAGTGATAGAGCTCAGCCAATAAAGCACACCCATATTAAATGAACAAATTATACAGCTACACCTTGAAGATGCACCCTGACAAGAATTGTTATGCTTATAACATTATCTGGAAAAATGCTGAAAGTTAAAGATTGAACAGAAAGATCAAACTCAGAGGGGAAAAATGTGCAGCAAAGAAAGGAATGTGAGGAAAAAATGACATATACATTTCTAAGTAGGTGTCTTTGTGTATTATTGTGCTGAACATAGGTGCAAAATCCCTCTTTGTTTAATATGTATATGCTTTCTAAAACTATCTAAAGTTGGGGGACTGTGAGGATTTTTTTCTTTGTCAAGCTGTTTTTAATATGAGAGGAAAATGACAGTGAATCAGAGGAAATCTTATTCAGCTACATTCAAGATGCACTGTTAGCCCATGCAGCAAAAAAAAGCAAGCAGGGGAAGACCTTAAATGGCCAAAGAAGACACAGTATAGGCAGGCCTCATCCTCCCACAAAACCAAAGTAAATTCAAACCAAACCAAACCAAACAAAAAAAACCCCAGAATATAACAGAAGCAAACAGACTTTAAAAACCACAAAACCCAAGGGCAAGTTCTTCTGAAGAATAAAATTTATCTGTCATGTTCCCTATATGGAAACCGGAATTTATTTCTGCAGGACAAAATGTTGGCATAACTGGCATATATCTCCTGTGCTCCATTCAGCACAGCACACAGGAAAGGCTTCAAAGATGTTTTCCAGCATTCATCGAGGATGGATGATTATTGCTGGAGAATCTATATAAAGAAGAATGAAAACTGTGTTCAGGAAGTACCAATCCGACACCTACAGTATTTGCTGTCCTTTTGGACCAGAGAGATAGACTGGAACTATATTTTTTGTGAGTCTTGTAAAGTCAGCTGATACTGATCTACTATTGATGGCCCACATTGGTCCAAATCCATTAATGCTATCTGAAAACTTGGCATTACAGGGTCCAAGGGAGAACCCTGCAACAGGAAAAGACAGCAACAAAGCCAAAATAAAGCTATGCTTTTGTCTCACAGAGCCTTTATATTTATTTTCAATATGAAAAAATAAAATAAGCATAAAAATTTGGGTTAAAAATAAATAACCTTTTTTTAAAAAAGTATAAATAATGTACATTAGCAGATGAAAGAAAAAAATATTTATTTACATGGAGCATGTGTCTCCACAAATAAGTGAACTTTTGTGAGCAGAAATTTTAGAAAATAAATTGTTCTTCACCCGTGCACAAATCATCCTGAATTACCAGCACATTGTTTATCAGCATGAAGATTGTTGTAAACAGTACAATGTTGTTATAAACAGACAAAGGAGAGCAACCATTTCAGAAGAGGCCCTAATGATCTAATCCATCTTAACATGGACATGTTCAACTCGTTTAGAAGATGTGAACACATGCTGGATGCAGAGGAAGAATTATTACCCTGAACCTTCTGGCTAAAGTATTGACAGTACAGCCTACCCTTAAAAAGGCATAAACAGAAAGTCTCTGCCAATAACACTCCTGTAAATGTCCTTAGAAGGGTCGAAAAAGCTTCACAGATATGCCACATAATAATTATGCCTACTTATGATCTATTGAGGATACAATTTTAATTTATATCTCATTAATACATATTCAAAAAGTAAGATAAATAATGCTGCAATTTACTAGTATAATATTAACCTTTAGTTCCTAACTTTAGAAAATCTGTTCTAAGGCAAGTAACCTGTTTCCAAACCAAGGTCTCCAGAGAGACCAACAGCTGAGTGTTCTAAGGGAATTTTTTGTCTAATGGTTCACAGGGTCAAAATGCAAAGCAAAGCATTAAATATCTCCAAAATATATTCACTTTTAATTAAAAATTCACAACTTTTCTGCAATCAATAACATCTGTAATCAATAAAACCGATTAACTGAAATATTATCAGATTTGGACAGCCAGGTCCTTTGTTAATTTCTACAATAGACCTAGGAAGGATATGTTTTCGGTGAAAACTTCCCCTACAGCATTGCCCTGATGGCTTAACTTGGCAGAAAATGCATGAAATCAGCAAAAGCAAAAAGAACATTGTAACATTTGGGAATGTAGAAAACGCTGCTTAACCAGCATCATTGCTGTGGCTGCCTGCAGGCCAGTTTAATTAGGCTACAATTCATATGCAAGAAAGTAGTTTTGTAATTACTGCCAAACGGCCAAATCCATGTATAAAACCTAAGGAGGATTATGCATCCCCAGTAATGAACCGTACTGAAGTTGACTGGGACTTGTTAGCTGAGACACCTACTTGTCAAAAATTCATAGCAAACTGTGTAAGAAAATAATACTGTTTTGAAGAATACACCTCAGTTTGCTGGACTTAACTGTGATTTTTTTGTTAGATGCATATACTGATTTTTCTACCAAACCATGCAGACGTACTTGTATGGATAGGAAAGCACAATTAAAAATTTCCATTTTAAAAGTTATATACCTTTTAATAGAGAAGTTATCAGAACTTTAATATTAGGGGTTGGGCAGAAAGCTACCAGAACTAATAATGCAATTTTTGGATATCTTCTTTAGTAGCAACACTACATATTTTTAAGACACTCAAATTTATTCCAATTTTTTTTAATTGACTATAATTATAAAAAAAAAAAAGGGTTTAATTAAGACAATACATATCTAGGCAACAAGAAGGTTTCTTTTCCCTATACTTTAAATCAGCAGATACTAAAATAAAGTTATTTCATTAAATTAACAAAGAAAGACCAGAGGATATAGTTAACTTTCTGAATCTGGCTTACTGCCACAATGTCTGTGTTTGAAATATTTGCCTAATATTTCTGATTACCATATATTTAATTTATCAGGAAAAAAAAAGTCAAACTCTTAAAAGCATGGACTATACATGAAATTAAATTCCATAAGAAGTCTTCCACTTCCACTGACTTGCAAATAATTAGATACATAAGCAGTGCTTCACTTAGAATCTATGCTATTTATGACTACATTTATATGGAGAATTTGCCAGAGATTTCAATGGTGTGGTAATGTAGAATAGGAATTTGGAAGAACACTTAAAACACTTCTAGTTCAAAAGCAAGATTGTATTCCATTCTGTGAGATATGAGAGCAAAATTATTATTTCTAAATAGTTTATATAAACAGATATAGTAATCTAATGTGTACACAGATACATGCATAGTTAGCCTTTTATACTTAGCAAACTAAACATTCTCAATAAAAAGCTCAAGATGCTGAAAACTTCAATACACAGGATTTAACTTACTCATCTTTTCATTGATTTTATGTATGTTTAGTTTCTGTAACAATGTGACAGTCATATTGTTCTCTCTATTTAACAAATCTGAGAGATTTAGGTGTTTTTTTGGTTGATTGGTGGGAGGATTTTGTTTGTTTAGTTGTTTTTTCTCCAGTTGAGTATATATGGTACAGTTGTAAATATTCATCCCTTCATCTTCTACTCAGACAGGAAAGAGACTTAAAACACACAAAAATACATTTAATATATTGAAATTTGATGTTCAGTAAATGCAGAGAGAAAAAAAAGAAGGTAGAAAGAAAAACTGATTATACAAGTTTGAAAACTTCTGAGAGAAATCAAAATATTTCCTGATTAATTAAAATAAAGCTTTCAAAAATTTTAGTCACAAAATGAAATTCCAAGGTGATTCATGCACCTTTTCATCAAATAATAATGCTTACATGTTCTGTTTACTACTGAAAGTTAAATGATATCCCAATTTTCATCTAATTTTAATTCTCATATATTTCTAAGCTGCTTCTCAAGCTAGTTATATTACAAAGAAGTGTGTTTCTTCGGTGAAATTAAATAAATCATCATGCTCTGAACATGTTATATGGCTTAGAATGTTTTAAAGGGTGTAAACCATAGCTATTGCTCTTAGCTAGGGAGAAAACACAAGGTTTTTTACTCCCTTCAGAACTGGGAGCTGTATGGGAAATGAGTAGCATCTTTGGCTGAAGACACTTACTATCCTACTTAGCTGCACGTCAGCCTGAGGACAGTGGTGAAACTAAATGTTTTGGCAAGCAAATCTACTTTCTAGTCAGATTTCTCCACCATGAACTCATCAGGTCTTTACATTAACAGTTTCTTCATTGTTATGGATAAATAATTGACAGCCTGAAGTGTCCCTACCCCATGAAGCATATTTTAACAGTGCAAAGTTATTCCAATTATTATGATGCATTTTGTCCTGATTTGTACCAATAAATTAAGCTTTGTTATTTTCAATAGTGTTATGGCAACCTTCCCAGAGCAGATGTCTGTCAGCAGGAGCAAAATCTACATTGAAAATTCTGAAGGAAAAAAAAAAACAAAACCAAAAATAGAACAGCTAACAAAAGCCAATTAGCAGCTAGCAGTCTATGACTATCGTGGAAAAAATAAAAAAAAAAATTGATAAAACCTGGCCTTTGCATAATCTTATTTATACTATTCTATCTCTTATAATCCTTCAGAAAATCTGTCATAGTATTTGAAATGCAATTTTCTCTCATGTTAACAATTTTGGAGTAGATGTGAAAAGAGCACAGCTTTATTAAAAATTTGAAGAAATAAACTATATGCAATAAATATTAAAATACTTTGGAAAATGTTCAGGTCTTTATAAGCTTTTTTCTAGAGTTTCTGTTTATTACCACAGGGAAAACTTATTTTCATAAACAGTGTTTTTCTTACATATTTTTAATCTCATTTCTTTAATTAAGAACCATATAGAGATGTTTTATGCCCTTTAATTGATAATTATTGAAGTGGAATGAGAAAAAAAAATCAAATTTCAACTATTTGATGAAGAAACATGCTTCTGAGGTTATATATACACATAAACCTTGAAAATCTGCACCAAAACAAAACAAAAACAAAAGCAAAAACAAACGCCAAACAAACAGCTAACAACATACTTAGATAATTTCCCCAAATTCATAATTCCAATGTAACAACCATACTAAACCACAAAAAAACCAAAACAAACAAAAAATCCTCCCTGTCACATTTGAAATGGTATAAAACATTATACTAGATGGTAATCTGAGAGAAAATTAATTTCATTAATAGATATTGAAAGTCTGAAAAAAAGTTTTCTCAGAAGATAACTCATAGCATGTACTTCTGTCATGGTTTCACCCCAGGCAGCAACTAAGTATAATACAGATGCTTGCTTGTAACCCCATCCATTCCATGGAAGGGGGACAAGAAGAGGAAAAGAAAGGTAAACCCCATGGACTTATATAGAAACAGCTTAAAAGTTGAAGTAAAATATAATAATAACTAAAACAACAATAATAACTAAAACAATAATAGTAATTGTAATGAAAAGGGAAAAGAGAGAGATTAATAAAACCCAAGAAAAGTAGGTAATGCAAAATACAATTTTTCACCACTTTCTGACTGATGCGCAGCCCTACCCAGCCCTGCTCAGTGATGGTCATCTCCCAGCCAGCTTATATACACAGAACATACACAGAACTATGTTGTGAAATGCCCCTTTGAGCAATTCAGGTCAGCTGCTATGGCTGTGGTTCCTCCCACCTTCTTGTGCACCTGCTCACTGACTGGTTCCATGACTCAGCATGGGAAATTGAAAAGTTCTCGTCTTTGGGTAAACCCCACTCAGCAGCAACAAGAACATCACAGAGTCATGGAATATGCTGAATTGGAAGAGACCCACAAGGATCATCAAGTCTAATTCCTGGTCCTGCACAGCACCATCCCCAAGAGTTACTCCACCTGCCTGAGAACATTGACCAAATGCTTCCTGACTTCTGTCAGCTTGGTGTTGTGACCACTTCCCTGGGGAGCCTGTTCCAGCATCCAACCACTAGGTAAAGAATCTTCCAATACCCAACCTAAACCTCCCCTGACAGAGCTTCAGGTCACTTCTTCAGGTCCTGTCACTGGGCACCACAGAGAGAGATCAGCATCTGCCCTTCCTCTTTCCATCACAAGGAAGTTGTGGCTGCAGTGAGGTCTCTCTTCAGTCTCCACTTTCCCAGGTGAACAGACCATGTGACCTCAGCTGCTTCTCATGTGGCTTCCTCTCAAGGCCCTTTGCCATCTTTTTTGACCTCCTCTGGATACTCTCTAATGATTTAATGTCTTTCTTATATTGTGGCACCTGAAACTGCACCCAGGACCTGAGGTGAGGCCACCCCAGAGCAGAGCAGGACAATCCTCTCCCTTGCCTGGCTGGCAATGCTGTGCCTGATGCCCCCCAGGACATGGTTGGCCCTCCTGGCTGCCAGGGCATTACTGCCTCATGTTCCCTTTTCTGTCAACCAGGACCCACAGGTATCTTTCCGAGGCACTTTTCCAGCCTCTCATTCCCCAGTCTGTCTGTACACCTAGTATTGCCCCTCCTAAGTGTAGAATCCAGTACTTTTCCTTGTTGAACTTCATATGGTTGGTGATTGCCCAATACACTGATTTACCAAGGGCTAGACAATATCAAAACCTTTACAGAAATCCAAAAAGATCAGTAAGTTATCAACATTATTCTTATCCCCAGTCCAAGCCACAGGACTATAGCAGCTACTAGGAAGAAAATTAACTCTATACCCATTGAAACCAGGACAGTATCCACACTTTATTCTATACAATTTACACCATGTCCAGGTCCTTTGCTTTCTGCCTTTTGATAAATACAAACAGTTATCATTCCCTTAAGTCCCATATGGGCCATCTCTATGGAATATCTGTTGAGGTAATTTAGTCCAGAATTTGGGTTCCATCTGTCATAAATATCGTTCAGAACAGGAAAGATAATGCGAGGTGTTGGATTGCCACCTGTTGAAGACAGTTCTAATTCTGTCACTTCTGCAGTTTTCTGGCTACATCAAAGTTCATTCTTCATTAATCTGGAAGATATTTACAAAAGGGAGTCAGTTTCAGAATCCCAAATCTGAAGAGGTGGAGACAGGTGTCACCAGGTGTCATAAGGTGTCCAGTGCAGTGATGAGTATATAGAAGTGTAGTACAGAGTTATATAGCAATTAATATCATTGGCCATTCAATTAATTGGCTATTCTCACCCCAAATCCCTTCAGATACACATCAGACTTCCCCATCCTCCAACAGTACCCACAGAGTGCACACAGATCCTTGAGGAAAAACAATCCCAAAAATGGTTTTTTCTTTTTTTAAGCGGGAATAACTCAAACTATTTTCCCCAGCAGGTTTTTAATGTGTATTACAGGAACTTTATCCCATTCTACAGTACATAAAAGCTTTTATTATACAGGGCCAATCTGATCAGCAGGTTCTCTCTTGATGACTAACCACATGACTTTTACCAAATGATTATGCCAATGATTCCCGTTCCCCTGTTACTCTCAGTGTAGTCTTTAACTGTACATTGTATCATTCCATTTTCTGGAGGTTGGTACATGATAAGAAATGTAGTATTCCTACCCAATGCCATGTTATTTGGCCCATGTCTATGAGATTGGTTTGGAAATTAGCTTCATTTTCTGACTCAGTTCTTTCTGGAGTACCATCTCACTATAAGACTTCCTTTTCAGGGCCCAGGACAGTGTTCTGGATGGTGGCAAGGGACACAGCATAAGTTTCCAGGCTTCCAGTGCTATGCTTTCACTGCTGCACATGGCACTTGCAGGTTAGAATCGTGCAATATAGTCCATCTGCCATGTAGCGAGCGAGTCCCAGGAGCCGAGTATCAAACGGACACCAATATGGTTAGGTTTGATCTCCCAGTTTATTGCAAATTACCAATATTTATACCATTACAAAAACCGAGTACAGCTAAACAATTGCTGATTGGCTAAAAGTTATGTCTCAATACATTAACACTTAATGATTGGTCCACGCTTACTTTGGCTAACAGTGTCCCTTTGTTCTACCTTATGAATAGCACCTCTATGTCTAATATCTATCAGAAGGCATAACAAATTGATACATCATCTCCGCGTACGTGCAAGAGCATCTTGCCTACCTGAGGCAACATCCATAGCAAAGGACAACTAGGCTTATAACCCGCTACATTCTTGCCTCTTCAAGGCAGCACGGAACAGCAGAGAACAATACAGCTTTCAGGCTGTTTCTAGGACAGCCTTCATAATTTTCCTTGCAAGCAGCATTCTCACCAAGGATTCTACCAAGGATTGTTCAATCCCTGATCAATACATCATGACCTCTTTCTATTAAAAATTCCTCCATACTGCCAGACCTACTCATATTTGTGTTTCAGCTATTGTCCTCCATACCTGAGAGGCTTTAACTCCTGGTTAATTGCAGCATGTGTTTCTCGTTCATGTATAACGTGGGATTGTGTCCGTGATCAAGTCCACCCTTCTATAACAAGCCCATCGTTGTGTTGCATCTCTTTCTTGATGGCCTGAGGTGTCATGGGCCAACTGATCTAGAAATAATTCACCGTTATATTGCCAGCCCAGATTTGAATCTTAGCAGCCTGACCACCTGTTAGTTGTTCTCGTGATCTTCCGTGGCCAGATTCAGATATGTGAACATCCTCATGGCACACCTGCACAGCCAGGTTCTCCACCCAGGAGAATGGCTTGCCCCCCCCAGGCAACGCTTTGTCACAGTGTGGCAGCCCAGATGGGTTTGTATCTGTCCCACCAGCCGGTCTGATTCCATCGCTGCAGCCACCCCCACCTTTGCCACCATCCATGGATCAGTATAAAGTATTGGCCACTTTTCTTGCTCAGCAATGTTTAAAGCCAGCTGGAGAGCTTCACTGTGAAATTACTGTGTGAGTATATAAAAACCTCCCATCTATCACTGTTTTAAAGCAGAGTAAAATTCTAAATATGTTCTCTGAGCTTTGATATGTTTCATACACTCTGTCTGCAAGTGATTAGCATCACAACCTGTGCCTTGTGACAGCACAGTTCTTTCTGCTCTAGTCCAGATGATGGGCCCTTACCAGGTATTACTCAGGCTAGTCTGTGAAATTGCTGTTTCCAAAAGATTGATACAAATTTCATTCCATCATTGCAGGACATTGTGGGGACAAGAATTGGAAAGCAACACAATTTTTTTTTTCTCCTTTCCAAATACAAGAAAAAATCATGCAGAGATTGAATTCTTTTCAAAATACAGGAAGATGATGCATTTTAAGGCCTATATTTTGGTCTAGTTTAGGTTGTCATATTTTATGCATTAGCCTCCCTAAAACAGAATCCAGAAACATGCTTAGTTTAAAAGTTCAAGTGGGACTACATAGCTTTGTTCTGAAATAAATAAATAAGGTAGCAACTTTCTGATTAAGATATGTGCAGGCCACTTGACAAGTAGTTGGTCTTCTTGAGTTCTCTCCTCATTAGTCCTACAGATTTCAATCTATATAAATCTAATCTACGAAATTTTGTCCAGCACTCCTGATAAGGGTCTGTGAACTGAGTGGATGGGAGGATGATACTTTTCATGGCCTGCTGAATCAGTTCAACAATTTTTATCTTTCATAACCTTTTTTATTACCTTCTCTTTCATTTAATCTCTTCTGCTGTTTTTCTCACAGACACTAATCCCAATTCTACATTTATAATCTTCATGTCAACCTCTTGACTTTTCTTTCTCCAAAAGAACATGAAAGACTCATTTCCTGTTGTAAATTCCCTTTTCTCTTTTAAGGGGATCTAATTAGGAGAGACACTAATTACAGCCGGTATGTACTAGAACACCTTTTAATTAAGCTGTTGTTATTAAGAGCAGTTAATTGTCTGTACAATACTCTCACATGCCCCTTCAGTTAGCACACATCAGCACACACAGATGCATAATCACAATTATTGTCACCGGTTTTGAGCAACAGTTGACAGGCCAGCCATAGCTGTTAACAGAAGCAGAGTCACAGTGTGGCTGCTAGATTGTTTTTCTCAAAGTCCTTCAAGAAGGTTCTTCTTTCATCAGGTGTTTATGTAATTCTGAAGTACTTGCCTACATAAAACACCCACCACCTTCTTGGATGTTCTCTGAGCTACATAAACCCCTTGTTCATGTTGGTGTTTACTGCTGGCCTTGGGCATAGGCAGCAAACTATGGATGTTCTGAGTTCACCTACGCTTGTGGACTCAGCTCATCAGGTATTAGACACATTTACAAGATACTTTTCAGCATCTATTTTTCACTCTTCAGCCTGCTATTTTCTCACAGATATTTTTTGAGGCGTATCTGCTGGCATCTGTAGAACCTGTTCGCCAAAACTCACACAGAATGAAATTTTATGATGCCCACCCCCAGGCCACTGCTACTAATGCTTTTGAGAAGCTTTCAGTTGTTAAACACGAGTGTTTCCGTTACACTGAACATTGCCATATGGGAAATATCTCTGTTCTACCCTGTAGCACTTCATAGCTCCATTTTTAATAGTACCGTGTGAGTTGACCTCAGCATCAGCCTTTATCTATCCCTCTTTTAACTGCCTCTTTCCTTTGGCAACTGTTTTTCAAAAAGCTATGGACTTCAATTTTGGGAGGTTTTTTGAAGCTTCTATTAGAAAAACAAACAAACAAAGAAAAACACCAACAAAAAAATCCTAACAACAAAAATCCCAAACAAACAAAAAAATCCCAAATATCCAATTTTTCCTGCTCTGTGCAAAAGCTGTGAATAGCTGCAGTTTTCAAGGAAGGCAGAGAAAGGGAAAAACCTTACTTTGCCGCCAAACATTTTTACTTCATTATTATTAGATTATAGCATGGGTAAAAAACACATTCATATTAGTTATGAAAATTATTGAGCATGTGACAATATTCCAAGCACCAGTGAGGAACTTTGCTTACCGTATGGGACAGTTGTTCCTAACTAAGGAGCTGTCAGTAGTTTTGGCTACTGTAGCAGCATTTAAAACACCAGCCTATCATTGGAAAAACCTGTTTTGGAGGTTGTATAATAAATACAGGTTTCCTAGGGATCATGTAAGCATAAAATACCTGGAGATAGTCTTCAAGGCATGCAGTTTTATATACTTATTTCTTGCTATATATTCACACTGGAAAGTATTTTTTAATCTGTATTTTTACCTACAGTTTACTTCTCTTATACCCTCAGCTTCTATGTATAAAGCAGGATCCCCAGCTACAACTCATTGTCCACTGCACACTGAAGTATTTTCTCTCCCTTAATTTGCTAACAATATCAAGGAACAAAAAAGACTCTCTACAAACTGATTCAGTGTCATCATACGTCTAGGACAGCATTATCATGGACACAATGCACTGTATCATAAACGGAAGGTTTGCTTTAAAGTCTCCCTGGCAACTTATTAAGTCCCATGAATGTTGTAAAGAATTATTGCTCAAGGAGGAATCCCGTTTATTACAGGGATTTTTCATTAGGGTTTCATGTTGATTCTGCCTTTGATGCAAAACAATAGTAAGTAAAAAGAATAAAATCCAGAATTCTGCCAGGATTGAATGAACCACTTCACCTTCCACTTGAACACTGAATGCATAATTCTCCTTTTCTAGGAACTCTATCAATATGTTGAGGACAAAGACAGACACCCTTATTCTTTTATAGGTTTGCATCAGGAAGATATTTGTCTTGGTTATTTTCATATTCAGTAAATAATCTAAGTGCAATGAAAAATACAAATAGGAAATGCATGATCTGTTCTAGAAACACACATATTTCATGTTTCTAGTATTGCTTACATGCTGCAAATCTTTCATTTCTATATTGCATGGTTACAGGGGAGGTAAAATAAAATTTTTACATACATAGATTTTAGCTGTCTCCAAGACTGCTCTTTCTCCTAGATAAATTCAGTTTTACTTCAGTCATCAGCATTCTTTATCTCTGAAATAGACAACTTTCTTAATTCAACACTCAGCAGTACTGTGGAAATATTGATCTGCAATCAACTGCTGACACAGTTATCTTTGCTTAAGCTGCATGTTTACTGAACTGCAAACACAGCAGTATTACAGATATATATAAGAAATATTTCCACCACAAAGAAAAAAAGTCATAGAAAGCATTTCATCTGAATGGCCTTGTCTGTGTTTTATTCTAACACTTATTTTTACTGAAGGTACTTTTAGGGTTAGCTGTTCATATTTTCTTTTTTCTCCCATAATTTTTGTTTGGGGTTGTATTTGTTGGTTGTCTGGTTGGTTTGGGGAGTTTCTTTTATTTTTAATTGTGAATATAACGCTAGGAGAAACTTTCCTCCACTAATCTCGTTTTCATTTTCCTTTTAGCAAAGTAAGCTGGTCAATAAAATTAAAATTACTCTGAGGAGTTATACCCATTGTCTTCACAGGTGCTCTTTTGGTTGCGAATCCCAACTTGCAGGACTTTTAAAATACTTCTGGCAATTCAGTTTGAGCAAACAGCCAAGTTCCTTGTCATGAATACAGTCTGCTTGATTTTGACAGATTACACTATCAAAGACTATATTTATATTTAATACATACAGCTCCATAGAAAATTAGTGGAAGGTATTCCTGTTTATTCCAGAGATTAATTAAATTTGATCACAAGTGGATGTGCATTAAATGGGGAAAATTCTCTGTAATTTAGAAGAGATTTAAATCAAAACAGTCTGTTGAAATGATACCAAAGTAGATGGTCTTTTTAGACTGTAGTCTTACAATCCCATTATATTAACATAGAAATATAAAGTGCAAATTTTGGAATAACATTTAATGGAAGGGGCAGTGAATGTTAAATACATTTCAAAATTTGTCATCAAAGCACATAACCTTATTTTGTAATTTATCTGAGAATAAAAAAAAATGAATAGCCAAACACACAATAAAAGGGCTGACTTTAAAAGATGGAAGTAATAATTGAATGCCTTAATACCCAAAGTCAACTTTTCAAATTAAAATTGCAATTAACTGGGAAGAGTTTAATATATAAGTGTGTGTCTGTATCTGCAAAGAATAATTAGCCACTGTAATGACTACAACTGACTTTGAAATTATGAATATTGCAGAAAACTTATTAAGAAACATTTATATTCACTTTCTAGGATATTAATACATACTGAACATCATAAATACATGATTATTCAATAATTCAGTATAGCATTTCTAATTGTCCTTGTCATCTTAGTTAGTTATATTTGCATTAGTACAACAAAAGTAAGAGTAGTCAGTAATATCAGTCCAATAAGTGGAAAATACAAGCATCATATCAAATACACAAACATGTGTGACTCTCTTAAGTAGCACCCACCCTCTGAAAATTCTAAAAATCCTTACTGCTTAAAGTACGACTTAAAAAAAATTTTAGTGCCTAAACGCAAGATTGTGATTCCAGGAAACGACTGCTAACCTATGTAAGGAAATGTAGATCATTTTATTTTACTTCATACTCTAGATTTTGTATTTTTTCAGAGCCATGTATACCACAAAGCTGACAGATCTAAGCTTTCAAGCCTTTTCAGAAACCTCAGTCTGTTTGGACATTTTCAAGTCAGGCAGACACTGTACTGACAGTCCCAAGCTGATCTGATTTTTCTAAGACATCTGACATGCACATATCATCTATACAAGAAAAACACAACAACCCCAAGGCCATTCTCATGCCAAATGACAGCCAGAGAGAGAGGTGGTTCACATTAAATAACAGCCCAATGCCTGAATAGAGTGGAAACTGCAGATCAGTTCTAACCTTGGCCAGAAAAGTTTGAATTTGACATCTTTTGAGGGGAGGCTCAAGCCCCAAGGCTGGAGTACAAAAGCTACAAAGCCAAGGAAAAAGCATGGAAACAAAGAGAGAATATAAATATACAGTGTGAAAATATAAATGTATGTTTTCTAAGTTTTAAACTTTTACAAACCAGTGGGAATCACGGTCCAAGGTAACTAGATATCACCATGCATTTTCTTAATGAACAATGAAAACCCATCATATTAACATATTTCTATCTGGGAAATCACTTAAAATTAAATATTTATCCAAATTTGTATTTCCTTTTCTATACAGAATAGTCTTATTAGGACTAATTTAAAACAAAAAAAGACCCCAGCTATACAACAAAAGCAACCAAAAAAAACCCCAGCAAAACAAAACAGAAACAATCACATGCCTAAAAAGGAAAGAACTCATCTTGCTTTGATATCAAGATTATTTTTTTACATAGATAAATCCCTGACAAAACTATATTCAGTGCTCTGATAAAAATTACATTGCAAACTCAACTTATTTGTTTTAAAATAAGAGACACAAAATGAAAATCTTGGAATGTGGATGCTATGATTAATACTAACTTAGCCAGGCTGTATAAAGCTGACAGTGTTCTTGATTTTGTCCCTGGAACAGGAGAAAAAATACTTCTGAAGATGCACATAAATATTGTATTTCAGTATTGTGACTAGGCATGCATAAAATGAACAGAAGATATATAAATGTACCTAAATCATCCACTGGTCTTCAGATTAAAACCCTTTATTTTCATCATAATATGAATTAAATTAGGCCTAGTAAATCTCAAGATGGTATAAACCAGTACTGATAAATGCATCCAATTTTCTAATCTTGTCTATACCATCATTATGCCACTTCCCACACAAAATAACATATATTAGATTAAATGAAACTAAGGTATACCCACACAAAAAATTAAAACCAAGATTTTCAGTTAATAAATTTGTGGATAAAAGGTCTTAATTCGTCTTGAAAATGAATCTTCATTAAAAAAAAATTTTTCTGCATGCTCATGAATTAGTAATCATGAGTGAGTGGTACAGGTGCCCTTCTTCAACTGTTGATAAAATTATTCCCGCCTTATGATCTGTATGCTCCTGCACTTCACTCCATTGTGGATTATATGAAGCGAGAAGTATAAAAAGCATAATATCTATAGGAATAGAGGTTTTTGGGGTTTTTTTTAGGAAAATAAGAGCTTAATTTAAGTCTTAACATAAACCATTACTTGCCTTAAAAATGTCAATTTAACCCCATACTGGTACACCAAAATTATTTCATCACAAAAATTCTATAACTTTTCAAAAAACATAACTTGAAAATTGTTTCAGACTACCATTTCAGACATCCATAGTACTGTGAGATTTATCCTGAAGGTATTTTTCATGCAATAACTCATTTCCACAGGACAGGTTATTATTTATTTATTTATTATCCTCCTGACGTAAAAGAGAATAATATTTACCTTAGAAAGGAAATATAATCTATAAACTTCCTGAACACCTCCAGTGAGGCCTGAGACTACTTGTCTCTGTAATAGCCTACCTTTTTTCTATTTCCTCCTCTTTAAAAGATTTATTTAATACCAAATTAGGAAAAAAAAAATTGTACCTTACTATTTTTCTGACCGCAGTCAATTAATGAAAATCGTAAGTCACACAAAATAATCAAATGTTCACTGTGGACTTTTTTTTTTACTTTGGGATGATTACTTAGAAAAATGAAAACATATCAAAACATATCTAAATTGTAAAATTTCTCTTAACAACGTATAGTTTTCCTTTGACCTTCTGACACATCCTGATCTAGTACATACTTGCTCATATGTTTTATTTACACTGCTGACCAATGTTATTGGATGTTCATAAATTCACCTGTGCTTGAGCAATTTTGTCATCACGAAAGGAGATTTAATACACAAAATATATTTTATGTTCTGAATTTCTAGCCTGGGTGTCATTTATTATCTTTTGAAGATTAACTTGTTTTAGGCAGTAATCAAAATCACTTCTTTTAGCACATCTGAGCCTTAATCTATCAACGCTGTGCTAATGCAGCCAAAAAAACCCATCCAGGCTAAAATTACTTACATTCTAGGATTTTTTTGTCAATATTGTGACATACAGCACACACTGCTGTATCTTTCCTTTAAAACCATTTTTAGCACTCCAAACACATAGGAGTGGTCATAATCTTTTCAGGTGTGTGAAGGCAAATAGCAATATAATTTATCAAAGCACAGTAACTTTGACACACAATTCTGACACACAAACAGAGAAACCTTCTGTTAAGTCGTATTTATTCATTTATGTAAAAAACAGTTGAAGCCAAGTAAGGATTCAAATGGCAGCCATGTCCATCAATCATTAAAAAACCCAAAGAAACACACCAAGATCTGTGCACAACCATTCAAGGGAGCTTTGCACAAGATTTTAACTGCTTGGCTGTACAACAAAGCAAAGCTGCCTGTGCCTTCCCAGCAAATGTCATTCTTTTCCAGACTGTAGAATATCTTGTGAGATAATAGTCAGGTTTATGCTGGCATGCTAGTTTAAGCAAGGATTGATTACCTTTTTTTCTCTATCTTCCTGCCAATATATAATCTTTTTCATAACATGATGCAGGTTACTATGTTATCCTACAGAGAAGATTCACCTCTATGACATGGATTATAAAATGATACTAATTCTAATTTTTCATTTCCAAAGGGAGTTATTTTTTTATTCATGCATGTTTTCAATTTCCTAATAAAATAGTAGCATGCAGTGCTAAAAAGACACTATAATAATTAACTGAAAATATTCTGGTAAACCTGACCCTCAATTTGTTTTGCATGCTGGAAGGAATCATTAAAACCCATGCTGGAGGACAATATCTCATAGAGTAGTAGCAGAGGTACTTTTTGACATAAAAAATGTCAAATGAATGCCTTAAAGAGAAACAAAGAGAGCAAGACATTCAAGGAGTGAATACAGTTGCCTTAGTATAAAGGAGGAGGTTTTATTCCCAGTCATTCAGCCATCCTGGACCCATCATGAAGAGACTGTGCAAAGCTGACATGCTGTCCTGGTGACCCGTGTCTTCATACAATTCAGTGAACCAGATGTTTTCTAAAAAAAACCCCAAAAGTTATGTGTTTTTGTTTTGTATTTGGATTCTGCAGTTTAGAATTACCTCTTTGAACATCTTTGAACTTAATTTGAACAAGGGTTACCCAAATAAAAAATTTCAAAGGTTTGTCATGACTCACAGCAAGCTAATTTCATCTCAGCTCCAGAATCAAGCCAACAAACCTGATCATGAACATTTGAAATGAAAATTTTAAATGTATTAAAAGTTCAGGTCTATATAATAAGATATTTGCTGTCAAGACAAGGACAAATAAACTTTACTTTTGGAGCAGTTGAAATCATTAATCATTCTTCAATTTAAAATAGTGCTAGGATTTTAGAAAGTGACATTTACAAATGAACACAGATTTACATGGCTGGGAACAACTTACTGGTATGAAAAACATTCTAAAAAAGGAAAACAGAACAAATAGCAGGAAAGTCAAATTTAATCTGAAAAGTAAAATATCTTCAATTAGGACCAGGAAAAAGTATTAAAGTTGAAAACACTTAATGAGTAGTGAAATGACCAGAAATATAGACACACTTGAACACTGTTACCTAAAAGAAAAGCGTCATTATCAAGATAAGAAGATACCACAACTTGACCAGAATAGTGACAAGTGGAGACTGGATAATGTCTTTACAATATGTGCAACCCTCAACAGTTTCATGATCAACGTTTTCTAGCTTGGCCTAGGAACATCTAACACATTGTACATTTTTAGTAAGCTACAAATCTTGGATTGATAGTTCAAATTCAAGAGAATCCAGAAGTTTTACTATATCTTCATCTTCAAAACTAGTTTTGCAGTGAAAACTCTTGATTCTGTTGCATGCTTCCATGTACTAAATGCAAGACCCATATAAACCTTCCTTTAACCCTATTTGCAACAAGTCTTTCTTCTTTATCAGAACAGTGATCTAGAAGAAATCTGCTATGATGGCTAGCCATTGTAATACATTTAATGGAAGAATAGAAAAAAAGTATATGCTATGAGTTCTGGTCACGGAAGCCAGAGGGCAATAACTATCGTTTCCCTAGATTTGTGAGGCTTATTAGCAAGTTTTGCTCAGTTTGCTACTTGATTTCAAGCTGATCAGGAGACAAAATTTACATCTGCCAAAGGGTAAAACTGAATTCATACCAGAAATTATGTACTTTTAACTAAGTTGACAGATCCTGGATATTGTTCTCTGTTATAAACACAGCCAGGATCTACAAAGTAACAGTGAACTGTTTCATAGTGCAGAGACCTGGTGACTTCAAATGACCTTTATCCATGCTATTCAACCCTCCTGCCTTTCCAACGCTGTGGTTTTCATCAAAAAACTCATTGAAAATGACCATTGCCTTATGCTAGCTCCTAAATTTTGCTTAAAGGTTATTTGGGAGCTGTTATTTGACCTGGGACAAAATTTGCAACCATCCTTCTAATGGTATAAAAATACAGATCCTTGAGATTAAGCACTCTAGGGATGAGAATTTGGCACACTTTTGTATTCTACTGCAACTAAGTTTTTGGTCCTTACTACAGATAACAGAGGAGTATTTATATTCACATGCATACTCTTGAAGACTTAGCTACAACACTACTTTTTTTATGCCCTCAAGGTAGTGGTGCAGAAAGCATATCTTAAAAATCCCTTCATTTCTGAAAGCAGAATACTAAAGTACTTGTCAAGGCATTTATTTGAGGACCCATTACTCTGAAAATTACACTTGGAGCAAATCTATTTTAGGACAAAATAGGGCACAGTTTTTCTATGGAGACCAAGTGAAAGCACAATGTAAAACAATTCATTCAGAAAACA
>WAAE01019862.1:0-56899 GCA_013400495.1 Nicator chloris
GTATTTTAAATTATTTAGAATGATAGACATTTGTACATACTCATCTAATTTCTTACATATTTGCTTCTACGAGGTAACAACTTTAAAGTACTTGTTATATTTCCTAGAGATTTACTATAATTTGACTTGAGTGTAATTTATTTTTAAATAATTGGCTTATATTCCATCTAAAGTTACTCTCAGCTACTCTTTCCTTGCCACAGTTAGTTTCCCAACTAGAGTAATATTACAAAGCAGAGATTTCTATCAAGAAATAGATCTCAAAGCACTTAATCAGAAATTAATATCTTATATGAAATGGAAAAGGAGCAGGGTAGTGAAAGATGGAAAAAGGCCCAAAGGAAAAAAAAAAGTGTTTTTCTTCCCAGGCTCTGAACTTTAAATAATATATGTAACTTCTGAAGTAGATAAAATATGAATGATAGTTTAAGGAAAGACTTCGTTTCAGTACTTTTGTTTGGCAATCTAAGAATTAATATGGTCTATTAAGAAGCTAATGAAAACTTTAAAAAAAACATTGTGAAATGATTGCTGAATAAAAATATTTTTATGCCTTTTCAAGCATCCCTTATGGAAGACATGTTATGTCATAAGATTTTTATTTTAAATTAAGAAATTTCCCTTATTCCTTGTAACTTTTCATTTTTCCTGAACACACACTGAAAAAAATGTAAATTCCTTATTGCCCATCTCTTCCTATCAGTGATCATTATTCCTAGAAGAGGACAGGACTGACCTGCACACCAAAGGATAGATTCATTGATACTTGCAAAACCTACATTCTGTCTGATTTATCTGTCACCACTCATAATGAAGGATTTAATTAATGAAAATTTGTAACTACAGAAAAGCAATGAGTTATCTTCTAGTTAATAACACTGGAAAAAAAATTACAAAAGAGAAACCTCCAGATGCTAGAAGTATTTATTTTCCCTCAGTCTCTTTCCAACTGTTGAATTTCAACATTTTTTGAGACCTGTCTCAGTTGAAGACACCACACTCTTCTGCATGGGTGTTCACCTTCTGAGAATACCTTCTGTGTGTGCCAGTATTGTCACAGATCTCTTGGAGTGTGGCCTGTGTGCCACTCAATGGGGATCAGAGGAAGGAGATGAATGTTTTAATTGATACTTCCTACAGGTGAAACTTCATGGCTGGTTTGAGTTTGTTCTTTCCTAATTTGGGACTTTTTGTTGCATTGAGGCTATGATAGTTTGCTCACTGCCTGCAAGAAGGAGCCTTTCTTATCAGAAAATGTCTTTTCAGTGATGTGGATATGATTAACGATTTTGGCCAGTACTCAGGTTTACCTTTTTTGCTTGGCTGGTTTTTGTTTTTTGAAGTTTTTAGCTGATTTGCAATTTTGAAATTCCTTGGAGCATTTTGTATATATGTTACACGTCTCTTGCTGTGTGACAGTGTCAATTGCACTTTGGCTTGCTGACTTTGCAGAGTGATCGCATGTTGGTCTGGAAGCAGGTGCAATCACACTCACAAAATCATACTGGTTTAGAGGTCAGGGGCTCTTCCCATTGAGTTGGAACAATGATTACTGTGGTGCAAATTGAGCATTGCTGTTGTGTGGGTAATACTTGGTTTAGATTATTTCTCTGTTTTGAGATTTTTAGTATAGTTATCTGTGGTCCATAATATCATTTGTGGATTCAACACCATTATTTTCCTTAGTCTTCCTACTGTCTTATCAGGCTTTGTGATAGATATCTCTGGCACAGAGGGAGACATAACAGTCAGTAATTGCCAGTTGGAAATCTATGTAGTTCACAGTTCTGTGTAAATCAATGCTTGTCAAATACGAGTTTCAGGTACCTCAGAGGCTGCCATTTATTATGTTGTAGGTTCCTAGGGGCATGCTGCTCCTGATCCTGTATAATGCTGGTTAATCTTAGTTTTCTAGGAGGGCTAAGATTCCTTTCTTAGTCAGACTTATGAGATCCTGGTGTCTCTGTTAATGTGCTTTTCAGCTGTTATACAGCTGTAACAGCTTAGGTGCACTGTGCTGCATCCAACATTCATATGCTGAATGAGTGAGGGAGAGATGTCGTAAGAGATTGGGCAGAATTGATAAAAGCTGTATCTTTTGTTCTCTCATATAAAGCAGATATAACAGGTGTTAACAGATATACATCAACATACTTCCACCTCTTCCTCACCAGTGATGAGTGGTCAATGTCATGAGAATGGAGCAGTATGTTGTGTGTGCTCTCAGGAAAATAATATTCCATCACTTCAGAGTCTTCAAATCAGGGCCGGTAAAAATTTGTGTTTAAACCATCAAAAGACCATAAAAGCCAAAGCTAAAACAGTTTATTTTTTTTTAATATATTTAAATTGGTTTCACTCTCTATGAAACCAAACAGTCATCACACATCCCAAATATTTAGAGAACTAATAAGATGAGCCCACACCTGCTCCCATTTACTTCTGCTGAGAACTTTCAAATAAAGCAAAATACCAAATTTGAGCAGGAAAAAGAAAAATTGCTCCCTCACACAGGCAAATCATTGCCTTGGGATGTATTTTGACCCTGTTTGAAAGTTCATCAAGCAAAGGTTGAAAACAAAGTGTAATGCAGTTTTAGCCCTAATTTCTTCTAGCTGAAAGGGTGTTATGGTACAATAAATAATATTTTTTTTTTACTGCCTTGTCAGAATGTGCTTTGCAAATACATTGCTTTTAGTTATAACAACAGAGGCAATGTTATTGACATCAACCACAAGATTTGTGAAATAGAATTTATACTGAAAAAATTTATTTCCTAACTGGTTCTTATACAGCAAAATCCTGTTTATGATGAATATGAGTTGTCTTAGCTTTGAGATACTTAAAATGTTTTCCTATGATTTTTATAATATTCCCTATTAGTAAACACATTTCTTGGGTGAAAAAATATAAATCTACTTATTAGCCATTCCCATTAGCAATTTAGCTGATGTAGAGAAGAACACATATGGATTTAGGAATGATGGTGAAAATTAGGAGCTCTCGTTATTTGTAGTGAATTGAAATCAGCCCATCAGCTGTGACTTGGACAAGATTTGTTTGCACACTTTAAGTCTGTTTTTAGCCTATGCTTCAGTCTGGTTTTAGTCTATGCTTGAGTCTGTACTTCAGGACTTCAAATTTCAGCTTTGTTGTAGATGTTACTTGTAGCTTGGCTTTGTCTTTAATTAAGTCACTTTCCATTTTGTAAAACAGGACAATAATAGTGAATGATAAAGTGGTCCAAAACTAATGATACATTTAAATAAAGTCTCTGTCTCTAGTCTAAAATTTACCCCCCCCTTTTATTTTAAGGGATAAGCTCTAAAAATGCTTTTTGTTCTGTTAATATAAACTGCTTATTAGAGAATTAATATGTGAAATTCTTGCTATATTGCAATCAGTGCTTGAATAGGTCTATTTAAGATGTAGGTCAGGATAGGTGAACCTTTGCTTCAGAACTACCTGGGTATTGCAGTAACAAAGTTATTCAAGCCCTAGATATGTTAATATCTTAAACAATGAGAGTTCTCAGTGCCCTTCTAAGTAAAAAACCAGTGTATATAAACTGCTTTTGATGAAATATTGTATTTCAATAAAAATCACTTTGGTGAAAGGGCTAGGAAAGTGGAATGGAAGCCAGAATGGATAGCAGGAGTCTTCTGTCTGCTTTCTCTTCTGTCTTGAAAGGACTGTATTTCCATGATTCTTTGAAAAAGAAAAGGCAATAGAAAACATACATAAATTTCATCTAATTAAAAGTTAAACTGTATGCTGCTTTGTAGGGCACATAGCAAATCTATTCGCCACATTCTTTTTGTTTTACAGCCAACTTTTTCAGTAGAAAATAGACTTTGTGGGGGCATATGCCTCTTATGAACCAATAACACATTGTGAAATAATAACTGAGAACTCATAATGTTAAATCTAAGAGAAAATTCTAAAACACTTAACTTTTAAAAGAAAATGAGTTTTAATTTCACGTTAATGTGAGCATTTATATCACAAATCTGCTGAGATTCTTTCCACAGGTGATGAGTGCTGAAAATCTGACCTTTTTTGAATCACTGTGGATATAACAAATGATAAAGAAATAAAGTCTATGCAATAAATTCTACTTCTGCAACGTAACATACTGAGAAAATTGCTGCTTAACATCTTGTTCTGATTGGCCCTTTACAAATAGTAACTACAACTGCTGCTGTACGTAAGTGAAACTCTTGCAGTTCTCACCCCAAAGCACAAATATAGATATTATTTGTTTGTCATGGGAAGGCCAGCAGTGACAATGACAGGGAGTAGTACAGAGTAACGTCTGTGTCCTGGCCATGCCCCCTCCTGGCTACTGCAAAAATTAAGACTGTCTTGGCTGGAACCAGGAGAAGAAGCTAAGAGTACACATGGTTAATATGAAAATAGCAAGAGCCATTTTTATTTGTAAGTGATGTTTTGGGATGCATGGGCATGTCTGAGTGTAACTGCTGTCTGACTGTAGCATAAGTCCAAAAGAAATCAAATTAAGATCATGGGAACTCTGGTGGTTACTATAACTCTTAGAAGGAATCATCAGCTTGCCTACTTGCCACAGACCTAAGACTTCTGATTCATTTTATATGTACATTAATTTACATCTGAAATGATAAATTGGAGAGTTTGATGCTTTCTGCCTAGACAGTAGATACTTTTACTTACTGACTACCCTGAAATAACACTTTCTTTTGTGTTGCCCTTGCTTTGAGCCTTCTCTGGAACACTTGTAACTTTACAGCTTGAACAGTTTGGCCTGCGTCTGAAATCCCAATTCTTGACGATGGAACATGACAACAGTTTGTTCCCTAAATAATCCTATCATAGTAAAGGAAAGTTCTTGACAGTGGCTAATCTCTAAGTAATCCCATCACAGGGAAATTCTTGGCAGTCACTCCTTGAAAAAAACCCAAGGAAACTTAGTTTAAAATATTAAATCAAATAAATAACATGATCACATTAAAAAATAAAACAAGACAGGATTAAGTCAAGAGAGGGAGAAAAACAGATCTGGTTGGATTTTTTCCATTGCAAATTAAAGTACAGCTGCTTGGGGCAGAGACATGATGCTAGGTTCTTCTTGCCGTAATTAGAAAGCCAGTGCTGCCAAAAACTGTTTTCCCATCTGCCACTCAGTTTGCGGGATGTTCCTAAGGCCCCTCTCAGAAGGCTGCTGTTCACTAATCCCGTCAGCCATGAAACTGAACCTGCAGCACACACCAACAAAGCAACCGCAGAAAAAGAAACTGGGGGAGTACTTCCCTCTGTGGTCATGCCACAAAAGTATGTGAAAATCTCAGAGAGGGCAAAGCCTTGATCCTGAAAAGAACAAAAACTTTGTTGATGTTATGGATGGAGGAATGGTGGGCCTTTCTAATGATCTTTACAGTGTTAGCTTTTTATCCATTTTAGGTTGCTTTAGAAACAGTCTTAGGATGTTTTGAAATCAGACAGATTTTGTTTTCAGAACATTTTATCTTGTTTTTATTTCCAAAAGATCAAGATTCACAGCTATGAAGATGTCATAGTTTGACTTAATTGACTTAATCGTTAGTCAAACTACGACAGAAGAAAAGATACTTAGTAATTTTTAGTTTTTGTGATGAGGAAACTATGGGGAATTAACTGAGTTTGGTTGAAGAGGACTAATGAGGGAGGAGATCTCTCCTACTGGAACATAAAATCTTGGGCCTCTTCTCCACAAATGCATACATATATAGTACAACTTTAATACAACTCTTTAAGCTATTCTGATTTTGTGCTTGTTTGAAGATGAAGTTTCCATTGGATAACCCAGTTGTCAGACTGATTTCTGTATTTCCCACATGGATTAGAACTCCTTAACCAATATTCAGTAGGTAGAAGTTAAACTGATCACATTTAACATTAACATGCTATAAAAAGTCAAGGGAATATACACTCAATATTATGCCTAAAAAATGCTTCTGTATGGTGTTTTTTTGTTGCATGTGAGCTGAAGGTTTCTTAAATGTAAGGTGTTGATTTTTTGAGAGACTAATATAGAAGGTTATTAATTTTTAAGTCTCTGAAAAGCAGAGATATTTCAGGTATTTTACATTCATTAAGAAAAACATCATCCAGTTCCTCAATAAAACTAATACTGAGCTTGTAATAGTATAATGCCTTATAATTTGAAATACAGATTTTTATTGATAGATTTTTATCCATAGGTAGTTGGTATGAGTTTTATGGCATTACTTAAACACATTTTTACTTTGTCAGCATTACAGTTTTTCACATACAAAATTGCACCAAAATGTTTAACTCTATTTTGTTGGATGGACAAGTGAACCTGTGCTGTATTCACGCCAAAGTGGTCTCTCAGTGTGCATGAGTATTCTGAATTTGCCGTGTGTGACAGTCAGACTCTTCAGAGCATTAAAGGAGAGAGATATTCTCACAGCAAGCTCCAAATGTCTCAGCACTCTGCAAGTAAATAGCTAGCAGCATGAAGTCCCTCAGCTGAATAGCTGATAGGACTCTTTAGCTCTGGCAAGACAGAAATCGGTTGCCAATACCTAACACGGCAGGGAATTGCAGACCAGCCCCCAAAAGGAGACAACCATTGATCCTGAACCACCCACTGGGTGAGCTGGCAGAGCCTCCTGTGACAGACAGAGCTCTTAGCATGGAGGTAGAGGTCATTGCACAGCGTGCTCATAGGCATGGCTTGCTAGTCACTTTTGGAAACATTTCCAACATCTCTGCTACTCAAGAGCAATTTTTTTACCCGTTTCTCAGCCTTTTTGGATGAGCTGACAGTCCAGAAACTCAAGAGGGGAAGCAATCCTGTGACCTCTGCTGCATCATGCAAACACCACCACATGCACAGCTAGCACGCAGCAGTATTAATCCAGAGACACAATGAACTTCTTTCAACCAGTGGCTTAAATCAGCTACAAAGAATGGCAGAAGAAAATGTATTCCTTTGGCCTTTCTTACTTCCTTTTTGCTCACACCAATGTTACAGTACAAATCACATGGCTACACAGAGGTCAGCTGTTGCTGTACTTTCTGGAAAATCAGCCTCTGCAGGTAAATACTAAGAACTTTTGGTCACTGAGCAAGTGGTTAAAATAATTGCACAAAAGAAATACTTGTAAAATTAAAAACAGTCATAATAATTAGAATATTTTAGTATAACATGCTTAAATGTGTCACATACCGACAAGTAGTTCTGTTGGATGAATGTTGACAGCCAGAGTAACATTGTAACAGGTTAGGCAGCTCAGATCAGAAGACACAGTGTGTATCTGGGAGGATTTCGCAGTTATTTTAACAGATTTACTACTAACTCACTACAGGATTCTTGGCACATCACCCAGTACCACAGAATCATAGACTGTTAATGGCTGGCATGGTCCATAAAGTTCATCCAGTCCCAATCAGCCCCTCACTCAAGGCCTTATCCAACCTGGCTTTGAGCACTGCCGGGGTTGGGGCATCCACAACCTCCCTGGCCACCTGGTCTCAGCCACCACACAGTTCCAGTGTCTCACCACTCTCACAGTAAGGAATTTCTTCCAAACATCTAACTTAACTTTTCTGTCTTTCAATTTGTACCCATTACTCCTTGTCCTATCACTACCGTTCCTGATAGAGTGCCTCCTCAGCTTCCCTGTAGGCCCCCTTCAGATACTGGAAGGTTGCAATTAGGTCTCCTTGCGATCTTTTCTTTTCCAGGCTGAACAGCCCCAACTTTCTCAGCCTGTCTTCTTAGGGGAGGTGCTCCAGCCCTCTTACCAACTCCATGGCCTCCTCTGGACTTGCTCCAACATTTCCATGTCCTTCTTATACTGGGGACACCAGGGCTGGATGCAGCACTCCAGGTGGGAACACACAAGAGCAGAGTAGAGGGGGAGAATCCCCTCCTTTGCCCTGCAGGTCACGCTCCTTTGGATGCAGCCCAGGATTGGTTTGGCTTTCTGGGCTGTGAGTGCACAGTGCTGGCTCATGGTGGGTTTTTCATCAACCACCACGCCCAAGGACTTCTCTGCAGGGCTGCTCTCAGTCACTTTCAGCTTCTGTTTACTCACATGTTAATGATGGAAATCAGGTATATTTAATTGTTCTGCAAATTACACAGAGCTCTGATTTAAACTGAAGATGCATCATTAAATGCAAAAGAAAGCACCTTTGGCTGTCCGTGTGGTTGTTAGACTGGCTGTTAGAGAACTTACCAGATACTTTAAATTACTAGAGAGTTCCAGAGAACACTGTATGTAATAAAATTGAATTAAAAATTAGGTACACTTCATAGCGAAGTGTTTTTAACATTTGTCATAATGGATATGTCATGAAAGAAGATGTTTACAGTACATTGCAAAAACTATAATTTTGCTAGGCCGGCAGAAAAATCAACCCAAAATGAATCTCCACTCATGATACAGAAGCAATGACATATGAATATATTTTGCAAAAAAGTAAGGATGCAAGGGCAGCTTGATTTATGACATAAATAAATGTAAGGCGTATTAGTAAGATTAGTGTATAGGGGTGTTAGCACAAATCAAAATATGCAGTACCAAATTCAATTGCTTGCTGCACAACAGAAGTACAGCACTCTAATGGAGAAGATATAGTATGTCATAAAAAAGCAGAGTGGTTTCCAAGTATTAAATATATTAATGTTATTAATAACAGGGTAGTTCAGGATCCTGTGCCTGCTCTTATTAAACATCCTCATTAATAACCTGAACCAAAGGGTAACATTATTAATGAAATTCGCTGCTACTGATGACTTTGTGAAGTTGCAAGCCCTCTCAAAGTATATTAAGACACCTGAAAAGCCTAGGAATAGGAATGAAAATTTAATTTAGAATCAGTCTGTGAAATGCATGTGCTGCAATTTTACTGTCTTCCCTGCATAATGAACAGAAGTTTAACAATTCCTGAGACATAGATAAATATAACAGGCATATGAAATATATCCAAAAATGTGGCTTCAGTTGGAGAGAAAAGCCTGAGAATCACGAACCTTAAATACTAGACTGTGATAGAAGAGCCTGTTAAAAATTATTTTACAATGCAATATGAATGTATTTTGGGTTGCACATACACATGTATCCCAGAACATGGCAGGAACATTTTACCTACAAGTCTATGGTGCTATAGGACCCCTACCTTCAATATGTGCACGCCATCAGACTCATGGTGGAGTAAATTATTCAGAAAAATGGATATGATACTTGCATAATAAGTCATAGCCTGAACACACAGTTAAAAGTTAGCAAATTGTTCTAGGAAACCTGCAGAAGTGCAAGGACGAGCAGGTATGCAAAAAGTTCATAGAGCCAAGCATGTCTTATCTATGTCAGAAGGACAAAAACTATGAGTAAATTCCAATTAGTGCTTTCAAACTAGAAATGGCCAGTTTCTGTGTCACTCACAGAAGTTTTGGAAGTGATGGTTTGCTTAGGTGTTCTGTATAGATATGTGGTCTAAGGCCTTGACAAAAAAGTTTCTTTACATGGGACAATACCTCTCATGAGAAAATAGGACAGTTATATAATCTGGCACAGTGAAAGTTATATTTGACAAATAATGATGGGAAAGCAACAGTCTTTCAAGTCGCAAATATAACTCAGTGATTTAGGAGGGACTTACAGAAGTTATCCAGCTTCTATAAATATTACCAATACTTTTATCCATTAATATCAAGTTCATACAATATCTAGTATGTTAAAGATATTAAAGTATGAGTTTTCCAAACGTCACTGAAACATGCCACACACACATTTATATTTTCAACTTTCATGAATTTGAAATAAGTTGTATCTTAAAATACTGCATGATAAGTATCAAAGCAGTTTAAATTATTTGTCTCAATAGGAAGCAGATCCATATTTCATAGGAAAGATTCACCTGAGGTATTCCTTTAGCTTGGATCTGTGCTGTCACTACTGTGCAGTACATCCTGTGCCTTATAGTGATTCCCACGCTGCTCAGAAATGTCATTATGGAAGTGTTCAAGGCCACGTTGGATGGGGCTCTGAGCACCCTGGTCCAGAGGAAGATGTCCACATCCATGGCAGGGAGTTTGGAACTAAATGATCTTTAAGTTCCCTCCTAACTCAGGCCGTTCTATGATTCCATGAAAAATGGATGTTTCTTAGAGATCCTAAGTACCTGGTGGGCTGCTGCCAAAATAGTTTAACTGCTGTTAGAGCTGTAGGGCCAAGAGATGGGGACGTGTCCGCTGGATTTTATTCTTACAAGTTATCAAAAATAATTGACTGTAAAAGCCTGCTACTGTTTTTCAAGGTAAATAATATATTTGCTGAATGTGTTGAATGTTCTCTACGAACGTGACAAAACCTTAAGCCACCGGTTAGCCTAATTTTACTGCAGTTTTGTTACTGGTTGTCTGTCATACTGAGGTTTTTTCAGTGCTTTAGTGAAGAGGAGAAAATTTCTTTCAACATAGTGAGCATTTCTGGTATTAAAATAAATGGTATATTGTAGAGTGCAGGTAAATAACCACAGTAATGCCAAGTTTAATTTACAAGTACAAAAGCCATATACACCATTATTTTGGAAAAAAAAAAAAAGACGAAAAAGTAAGCTGAGTTCTTCAGATGATGTTAAATATTTTCAAGCCTCTCAATTATGTTGCAGTAATAATGACTGCTACATAAATCAGCACACCTTGTTGAGCAGATCAGAACACTTGTGGATGAGCAGCAGCTTGAACCTGGGAGTTCAAAGGAAAGTAAAAGTTTAAAATTGTACAGTATCATATTCAGTGTCCCATGACACATAAAGAGCAATATACTGTCATTCACGCTAACATTAACTACTGTAATATTTCAGGTAAAAGAGTATATGTCTCTAAGGGATACTACATTCAATTAATTAGGGATCAGAGTCAGGAATAGGTTCTCAAATAATTTCTGCTTTTCCCCACAAGATAATTTCAGAACTGTCAGTAATATAAATGAAAAACAGTAGCAATGCTATCTGGCACTAATTATAGCACTTACCCCTACTGTGATAGTAAAGATTGCCTCCTGCAATGGTAATAGCTAACATTTGAATGGTGCCTTTCATCTCCAAAAATCCCCAAATACTCTACAAATTAGAAATTTGATCTTTCTGGGTATATGCAAATCCTTGATGAAGGATGTCTGAGACAGAAAGAGTATTGCTTTTTTAACGTCTACATGACTGATGACCCTGCAGACTTTATCCAGAAGCACACATTGGTTTTGGAAGTTAAATTACTCAGACTCAAAAAATCATTTAGACATCAGGAATAAAACCAAGTGTGCAAACCACATGTCCAAACCCTCAAACATTGTTTAATTGGCACAAAAATGTTCAAAGAGTTGTACTTTATAATTACATTTCTTTTCCTTCCTCCCTCTTTGCATTTCTTTCATAAGTATAATTGTCCTTTACCCAGTTACTCTCATGCAAGTATACAAAACTCCTTGTAGCAGTGGAATGACTCAGGATATGTATTTTTTATATGTTTTTACCACTATTAATTCTACCATCACAGCACAGGAATAACTCCCATCAGTTTATGTGACACATTTAGAAATAGGAATTTGTTAAACAGACCCTCTTCATATTATGAACTATGGTAACTCTGAGCCAGCACAGAGGTTAAGAAACTACATAAACAAGCTATTTTTCTAGATTGAAATGACTGAAGAAATGGGCTATTTTGTCAGGGCAAATGTGGCTACTGACAATGACACTGGGGCCGGGTATGTAACTGAGACACAGGCTCTTATGAAAAGGCTCAGGGGCCTTTGCAGATCCCCCGAAGTGAGGAATCTGTTTTCTGGCTCAGCTGTGACTCAGTGGTAAGAACACTGCATTTCTAGACAACTGATCTTCCTCACAAGCATGGTTATTCACCTTGCTGGATGAATGGAAGCTCATTCTGACCTAGCATTTTTTAATATAGAAGGGATAAAACTTTACTTTGGATTTATCTTTTTTAATGTTAAAAGATATTTTCTTCATCAGCCAGTGAGATTTCAAGGAAGGAAATGTTCTTGTTCATTGCAGATGCATAACACCTAAGCTGGGGCTCTGCAATTCTCAAAGAGCTTTAGAGAAAAGCCAGAAATGTAAGTGTTTGCAAATTTAGGCTTTAATCGAGGTGCTAGCCCAGCTTTAGCAGAGCACTGAAGTACATTTTTGAGACTAGTTTACTTTGATGGAATATAAGCACCTGCTTAAATTGAAACACATATTTAAATAAGCACCTGCTTAAGTGATTTGCTGAAACTGAGTTTCCACTACTTTCTCTGGGAGAACCTTTATGCCCTTCTCAGCAGTAAGCATCAATAAAGAGGCCTGATTACATTATAAAATTTCTAACAAATACTGTTTAATGCTGACTTTTTAGGTCATCACTGCTGGGAATAGCAAATAGTTTTTACTTTGCCAGGTGAGATTAATTTCTAAATAAATGAGGCTACAAAATACCCTACACAGCACCTATGGGCTGTTCTGCTCGTGTAACTGGAGAGAAAAAAAAGATAATGATGCTTTTTAAAAGCTTCCAGTTTGAAATATGTGGCAATATTTTTTGTTTATTTTCTCTCATTAAAAAAAGGAAAAGGAAAAAATCTCAGCTAGAAATATTATAGGTAAAATAATGGGCAATGATTTCCCGTTGTAGCTGTGCTTTAAAACAAAATGCTGATTTTTTTTTCTGTCTGTAGTGTTAAAATGTGCCAGCATGAATGTAAATGGAATGTACAAATAGAAGAAGACTGACCAGCTCTCTTGAGAACAACCTGCTAGTTTCCAATAAATACCCTCACTATTTGGAGCTTTCTAAAGGTTTTATTTCAAATTGGGAGAAAATGAGTAGTCTTTATTAGCAAAGCCTAACTGCTGTCAGTGCAAGTAAAGTAAGGCTCACTTATGCTATTCAAATTTAATGTGTCTAGTATGAATCTGCTCTACTAACCACTTAATGTTATTCAATTACCATTAAACAACAAATACTGTATTTTTCTCTGACAATTTTTATGCATTGCTTCGTCATTGGTATCACCGACTAATATGAACTTTTTAGAAGATTTTGCTTTGAAAGAGACATAAAAGAGGCTGACGGTGATCTGTCATAGAGGGCTGTGGAGACAGGCTGTTTGTGAGATTGTGGTGAAGATCCCTTCCCACTAAGAGGAAGTTACTGTGCTTCCTTGGCTTATTGGGTTCTTAAAATCTGTAAACATAAAGATGCTGCTCAAAAAACACAGAAAAGAAGCCTGATAGAGAAGATAGGGAGGACTGACTGTCTTTTAATGGTTGAATACTCTCTGGAACAGAAGGGGTCTGCTTGGGATAGACTGGTCCCTTTCCACTTCTAATTCATCCCTAGAAGAATCTGTTCTACTGCTGAAAGCAGTGTGGCATAGGTAACTACTGTCAGCCCATTCAGACAGTATTGGATTAGTGTTCAGTTAGGATTTAATCAGGGTTCCTGTGGTAAAATGCATTTAACTCTGCCATATCAAATTTTAGCTCATTGAAAGGAATATGTTGAGCATTTCCCTAGAAACTTCAGTGATGAACACAAATATTAAAATTACATTCTTTGTGGTTTGACATTTCAAGCGTGATCCAAATGCATCCAAATGGGGTAGGAAGAAGAAGATGGTGAAAAATACTTGGAAATATAAATTTTTAAAACTTAATTTGAAATGAACACATCTGGGGATAACTGACCTGAAAATTTTGTTTGGAGAACAAATCTTGCATTTAACTCATTGCTCAATCTTTTATCAAAATATCCATTCTAAAATTAGTCATAATGAAAATCAAGAAAGTAGATGTCTGCACTTTCAATTGTATGTTTAGAACCCCAAATCACTGTTCTTCTCTATAGAAAGAGAGATTCTTTTCACGTTGATTCTTGCTATATTTTAGCGTAATTTGAAAATATGTAAGTCAAAAAAAGAGAAATAAAGAGAAAAATTATCTGTTTCTTTGAGTCCTTTATTATGATATATAAATTGATACATTATATATATGTAAATATATAAATATATGAATGAATGTAAAGAAAAAATGGCCTTCTGAACATCTAAAAGTTTCTTCATTGGTATTAGCACTTTCAAATTACACTCAAGAATAACCACATTCATGATTTTTCAAGCACAACAGTGCATGACTTTGCCTTCTGTAGAATGTGGTAAGAAAATTATCACTTGAGATAGGAGAAATGTGGAGACTTCTGCAGTCAAAGATTTCAGCAGCCCTGTTCCTGCATGACATAAATTTGTCCTGCTCAAACCATTATTAATTAACATGATGCTATGAATAACAGAAGTCTGGACAATCCCCCCTGTGCAGAAGTTTCCAGCATTTTCAAAGGTTTTGCTGAAGCCCTCTATGGTATGCAGTTCAGATTTTATAAGCAATGTGGTTATGGTAAAGATGTTTCAATAATAATGTATTAATTTGTGACCTAAATCACATGATCTGGCAACTCATATTTTTGTCATACTGGTACTGTCACCTCTCATGGAGTTGTTAATTTCTAGCAAAATCTCAGCTGCAGTAGATATTTGTCTTGAGTACACTTTGATTTCTCCACTGCCTTACAATCTGTGAAAAATCAGTGCACCTTCCATTTTTTCTGCGTTGTTGTTGTTTTGTTTGTTTTTTTTTTAACCTGTGTTCATCAAAATAGGCTGGTGAAAGGCAGTCTGGGGAACTGGTTGGTTTTGGAGAGTGTCTTGTGGTGCAGAATTGAGTATTAAGAGTGGCTTTTGGTTGTTTGATTACAACAATGAACTCTCAAGGCCGCAGACTGCAAAAGAAAAGCTTTGCTTTGTAAGCCAGTTATAACCTGCTGCAGCAATGTCTTTCTGTGCAAGTGCCCAGAGAAATATAAATGCCTCAGCAGGATGTGAACTTCTAAACCTAAAATATAACTGTTAACTTGTCCAGTCCTAATACTGTTACTTGTCAGCCAAAAGGGGAACCTATTTTTCTTTCTCTGTGTTAGTTTACTCAATAGTGACAGGCAATTACCTCCATGTTTAAACTTTGAAAAATGCAGATTAAAAGTAAGAGGATGAGGTTAAAATGCTGAAGGATCTTATTTTCAGCTAAAGGAATAATTTAATCCTCATAAGTTCAGTGATAACAGAAAACATCAGACTAGTCTTATTTCCTTTTACATTTTCTAAATAGCTCTTCTAGGAAAAATGGACTCCATAATGCCATTGGTTTATGTATTTCTGTAGTTCACTTCTTCTCATTTTCATTTAAGAAAATACAAGCCTAGCACCTCACCCTCAAAATTAACTTTTAACTCAGAATCAAGTTTCTCTAGCTCTACCAGCCATTTTTCTCTATTGAGAAAAAAGCCCCCATCTACACAATGTTAATGCAGCTGTATTTATAAGTTCATGGATTGCATTTTACATATGATAGAATTCATTTTTTTAGCCTGGATATGTTATAAATCATTGTGCCAAAGACTTCAACTCTCAATTTGTCAGGGAATTTAATGATCTATTTAATTGAGAACACTCACAGTTCATTCAAGTAAGCACCCCAATTGTTGGATCACTTTCCATTGCCGTTAGTATATACAGGGTCAGGTGCCTTCCTGCCTGCCTTTCCTGTCTTTCTCCCTTTCTGTCTCTCTGCCTTTCACTTCTGTTATGTGTGCTGGTTTTGCATTGTGGCAACAGGTAAACAGCTTAAAATATTCATGGCATGTAAGAGAAACCCAATGGCACTTCAGATACAGGAGCAATTCACATTTGTAGATCTTGTCTCACAGTTCTGCCTCAGGATAAAATCCCAAATCTGCTTCATGTCTTTTCTCATTAAATGTATCTATTTTTCATATAAGAATAAAATTCTTAACAGATTTACTTCCTTGTGGAAGTAAGCACCAAAACTCAACAGTTATTGAAAGAAATAACAGGAGATCTAGATTACAGATTCCTTCCTCAGTCACAAATGTTCAGTTCAAATAGTCATGAGTCTATGAGGCAGATAAATTGTTCTGCTATGTTATCATTTTTTCTCTAATCTTTCCTTTATGTATGCATGCAACAAACATTCACTGTGGCCTAGGCAAAATTATTCATTTCCAGTTGTTCCAGCTGTTTCAAACTATTTCTGAACATAGCAATTGCCAAAGGAAATGCAACAGGTTATTTTTTTAAAAAAATGTGTCATGGAGTGATTTTTACACTGCTAACTTTATTTTCAACTGCTTGGATTTTTGTCAGTCAAATGAAAGAGGTATTTTGAGAAGCATGAAAGTCCTTGACTCTACCTTTTAAGCCCTTTTTAAGGCAGAAGTGCTACTTGCCTTTTTCCTACTGTTTGTTACATTTTTGCTACTTCTTTCTACAGCCTTTTGACTGGGTCTTCCATGCTTTTGCTGAACCTCCAGCCCCCTTGGGACTAAAGCTGACAGGAAATTGTCATTGTGATGATTTGTTATGGGTTAACATAGTTTAGTTTTTAGTTAAGAGAGAAATAGTTCTTTGTGGTCTTGTAGGGACCTGTTGTTTTTTGTAGAAGAGACGATGACGTATTAAAAGTGAAATTTAGATACTGACATATTGTTTGACTACTGGGGAAGGTAGATGTGATTTTGAGAATATTTGTATAAAAGATGATATTGTAACTAGGCTGGATTTTCTTTTTCTAGCTAGCTGGCAAGTAACATTAGCTGTGCAGGGTCAGGTGGGGGAGGCCAGGCTAGGCCCTGCCACTCTGGTGAGAGCATGAATCAGTGCCTAAAACTGTCATGTTCTACTTTGAGGAATCCAATATCAATACTGGGATTCACATTATAGAGAATACCATATAAAAATGATGCCTGTCACAATGCTGCATTAACACTTTTTGACTTCGCACTGCTCTGAAAAAACCAAATTAGCTCTGGCCGTGCCCAGTGCTCACAAGAACATGTGTTCCAATGAGCTTACCACCACAGCACTCCAAAAAGAGCTATCAACTCTTAGGGTTTTCAAAAATAATTCCATTTCTCCTAGAGAAAGACAATTTTGTGAAAAGGGAAGATAGGTCTTCTTTTTGTCTTCACATAACCAATTCAGCAGTTCACCCCTACACTGATGCATTACTTCATCTGTCTCCCATCAGGCTTCCATTTCCCTGTTTCTGAAACAGTAACTCGCAATTTTTTTTTAATATAATTCCATGCCATGCTTTAGCAGACGGTGTTTCCTGTCATTTGTTACTAAAGGCCAAGGCCAGCGTGCCTCTGGGTTGCGTGCCAAAGCCTCAGAAAGCTCAGCTGACCATGCCTAAGTCGCCTCAACCCGACCTGTGCAGTGACACGTACTTGTTCCCTTCATCTCTGAGAACTGGAAACTCTCATGTCCTGTACGTGTCCTTTTGAGTGTTGTCATCATTTATTTTGATTATTTTATCAACTCTGCTTCTCTTTTGTGCTTGGCTTTACAAATGAGGCGTAAAACATCAGAAAGAAGTCCTTTTAGGGGGAGTATTTTAACATGTGGGAGATATAAACACATTATCATATAAAGCTGGAAAACTAATGGAAGATTGAAATATAGTTTAAAAGAAGCACTCTGTGCTTTCTTTGATGATAAACATCTTAAAAGTAATTTCAAACTGGAGGAGTTTCAGGTGGATCATTGGTTTTTGCAAATCATCTTCCCTACACATGAACATTTGTTCAGAAAGTCTTGTTTCTTGGGAGAGTGTGTCAATTCTTTCACTCTCTACTCATCAAAAAGAAATTAAAATCAAGCAATGCACTCTTGAGCAAATGATCTACTCCTAAAGTCTTCAAAGAAATTTTAATTACAAAACAAGAAGAAGTTTCTCAATTAGAAGAAGTTGAGTTTGCTCAATTATTACTATAAAATCATTTATGGACAATGCAGTTGAAGGCATACACATGAAAAACCTATCTTTCAACCTAACAGTCCTTTCTAATGTATGATCCACCTGGGAAGACCAAATAACAGCTTGAAACTAATGATTTAGATTCCAGTGGTGAAGTTACCATACATTTAATTGCATCTAAGGAAGACATCATGCAAAGAAAAGTGAAAAGGTGTATCTCATCACTTCCTGGTTTTAAGATTTTTGCCAGGAAAACCACTGCTGTAATGTGAGAGAAGTATTGTCATCTCCCCAGCCCCAGAGTCATCTAGAGGCAGATGTCACATTTCCACATTGGCTGACTTCTTGCCTGATTAGCTTTGGACTCCTGGATTTAGGGATATATCCAATGGGAAGGTGACATATGCAAGACACACACATTTTACCAACACTCTCTTTGTAATGTAATTAATAGTACTTTCAGTTCCTTGTACAAGACAGATTGAACACTCATAAATAGCTTTTGTTTCGGCTTCAGTTACATGGAAATTGATTTATTTCCTGAAAAATACTGTATAGCTCCACTGAAGAAGCCTTAACCTTCCAATGTTCTACTACTCGTTTTAGCTGCAAAAATCTCATTATGCAATATGTGCAGTAAATTTTTTGAGGTCATTCAAGTCCTCCACTAAACTATATTCCTTAGTGCTACACCTACATGTTTTTTGAACACCTCCAGAGATGGTGTCTCAATGACTATTGAGACAATAGGGCAGCCTATTCCAATGCCTAACTTCCCTTTCAAAGAAGAATTTTTTCCTAATGTCTAATTTAAACACAATGGGACAACTTGAGGCCATTTCCTGTCACTTGTTATCCAGGAGAAGAGACCAATCCTCCCCTTGTTACAACCTCTTTTCAGGTTAGGCTTAGAACCTCCTAGGCCTAAATGCTGGAACACAAATCGCCGTATAGCTGTCCTAGGAAAAACGATAACTGGTGTCTTCCTCCAACAGGGATGGTTTGCACTTCCAGCTATTCTCTGACCCACAGGCAATTTGAAAGTCAGGCAGAAGGATTCATGGATTCGTGGTTCTGACAGTGATAACTGGCCTGTTCTTCACCACCATTTTCCCCCAGACACTTACAAGAGCACTTGAAAGTGTGTAGCACATGAGCAATGCAGTTCAGAATGATGAAAAAGGCAGCCAGGAGCAGCCTGTCACCATCAGTATAATTTATCTAGCCTAAAGTCTTTTGCCAGAAGGCCATCTCAAGAAAAATGGCATTCAAGAGCAGCTGGAGGGCCAGGTAAGTAGACCTAGTTGACCTCCTGTAACATCATATAACTCATATAACCTATGAGTTGTAGTGTTAGAGTAGGTGCTCATTTTGTGGCCAGCACAGAACGTAATGCTAAATCACACTTCCAAGGGTCCCTTCATGCTTAAGTCAGTTAAGGACAGCTAAGAAACAAAAAGGTAAAATTGTCTCTCTCTCTTGGGAAATTCTGATTTTTCAGATTTGTTTTCATCAAAAATCAAGCTGAAATACCAGAATTTCTTGTGAAACATATAACTATGTTTATATTTTTAATTGATGACATTAATATATCCCTTTTCCCATAACATTAAGCTGACTTGCCATGTTAGTCTAACTGGAAGTCCTTCTTCAGATACGGAAATGGGGTCAGAAACAGAGAGGTTTCCCAGGGGCACTGTGACTACTTAGATCAATAAGCAGACTGAAGGTAGAACACCCCCAAAACAAACATTATGGTTTACTTTCATGATCAAGAAGTGATCAGTTTCCAAATTTTGCAATGCTATCATCTTGTGGAGGCCTACATTTTCCATGAAATCATCCTTATTATGGAAAAATGGCCATTCCTTATATTTATAGTAAATATCTGTTCCGATCTTAGCAAGTCATCATTATAGATGATTTCGTTACAAGCTTGTTTCTATGTTTACATTTGTATATCCATGCAAATAGGTACTACATATTGATTTAGGAACATCCAAACTGGCTGCAGACGTTTGAAAATGAGGTGCAAAATCAGGTGTCAATAAGAGATGATGCATAAGACAAATTAACTAACACCTGCAAGTACAAGTTCTCAGAAAGCCCCAAGCATATGTATGATAATAAGAAATAAGACAGTCCCTTTATTCATTCACCTCACTACTGCAAGTGATAGCTGGATGGGATTTTTTTTACAGACAATTTTCCAGATGTCCTCACATAATCCTTATGGCCTCAGATGAGAGAAAACCATGGTAGCCATCACGACCTCATCACTATCTAATACTAATATAAAACTAGGTTAGTTCTAGGTCATTCCCTCTGAACACATACTAGGTGTAAAGTAGCTAGCTGTGTAACTGTTTTCCAACTGAGGGCTCATAAATGGATTTTTACTAGTAATTCAGCAGTAAAAAGAATCTTGAAATCATTATTATGACAACTCACCATACAGTCTCTGCAATATTTTGTAATTGTCATTCATGCCACTGAATTAAATAAAAATTATGTGTATACATAAGCCCATACACACACAACCAATGGGTTAAACTCACAGGTTGGGAAGGCATTTAAACTCCCTGGCTGCAAAATGACATTTTTTAGTAGGGTATGTAGAAACTGCCTTTAAACAAATGAGCCCATCGCTGGGTATCAGAATCCAAATGGGAAATGCTATTTAGTGGTTAGAAAAAAATTGTCTGTGTGGTGAGGAATAGATTAGAGTGCCTCACAGTGACTGAGCAGAGATAATAGAAGATTATATGAATGTGGAAATAGTAATTTGCAATGGGCCTTGTAACACTTGTAGCATGTATCTGAAAAGTCAGAACATGGTAGAATCGTTCTACCTTTCCTTGCTAAATAAAAGATGAGCTCCAGACATTTGCCTAACTGAGCCTTGTGCAACCAGAAGTTTGCTGACTCTTCTGCTCCATTTAGGACAGGCTATTGAAGCAGTGGCATTAAACAGTGAAGGTTTTCTTTCGAACAGAGAACATGCACCCGTAGCCAAATTTCTGAAAACAGCAGTTCTAGCCTCTCAGTTTTGTGGCATCCTCTGCACTATTTTATTTGACTTTCAGAAACAAAATTATTTAAAATCTTTAACAAAATACTCACCACAGAATCATGGACTCATATAATATCCTGAGTTGGAAGGGACCCACAAAGGATCATTGAAGCCCAACTCCTGACCCTGTCAAAGGATGAGCCCAAGAATCACAGCATATGCCTGAGAGCATTGTCCAAATGCTTCTTGAACTCTGTCAGATTTGGTGGTGTGACCATTTCCCTGGGGAGCCTGTTCCAGTGCCCAGCCACGTCTGGGTGAAAAACCTTTTTCTAATATCCAGCCTAATGCTCCCCTGACGCAGCCTGTCACTGGTCACCAGAGAAAGGAGATGTGTCTATCCCTGTGCTTCCCCTCTTTGAGGAAACTGTAGACTGTGATGAGGTCCCCTCTCAGCCTCTTCTCCAGCCTGAACAAACCAAGTGACCTCAGCTGCTCCTAAGGCTCTTCACCATCTTCATTAGCCTCCTTTGGTCACTCTCTAATAGCTTTGTGTCCCTTTTATATTGTGGCACCCAAAGCTGCCCCCAGCACTCCAGGTGAGGCTGCCCCAGTGCAGAGCAGAGTGGAACAAACTCCCCCTTACCCAGCTGGTGATGCCGAGCCTGAGGCATCCCAGGACAAGGTTGGCCCTCCTGGCTACAAGGGCACTGCTGACTCATACTTAATTTGCCATTGACCAGGAACCCCAGGTCCCTTTCTACAGGGCTGTTCCCCAGTCTGTCCATACATCCAGAGTTGCCCTGTTCCAGATGCAGAATCTGGCACTTGCCCTTGTTAAACTTTACATGGTTCTTGATTGCCCAGCTCTCTAATTTGTCAAGGCCTCTCTGCCTTCGAGGGACTCAACATCTCATCCCAATTTATTTTTGTTGGCACGTTTACTTAGTGTACCTTCAAGTCCTGCATCCAAGTCATTTATCATCCATGCTCTGCAGGAACCTCCTGGGCAGTGTGTGCCTGGCTATCTTGCCAGCAGAAAACAGGGTGGCTGAAGCTCCCCACGAACACCAGGGCCTGTGAGAGAGGCTCCTTCCAGCTGACTGTAGAAATCTGACTTTCTCTTCCTCATGGGGTGGCTTGTAGCAAACACCCACAGCAGTTACACCCTTGTTGCTTGCCCCTGAATTCTTACCCATCATCTCTTGTTTTTCACACAGCCCTAGGTAGAGCTCGATACATCCCAGTTGCTCTCTCACATAAAGAGCAGTTCCACCACCTCACATTGCTGGCCTGTCTTTCCTAAAAGGGATGTAGCTATCCATGACAGCATTCCAGTCATCTGAGCTATTCCACCATGTCTCTGTAACTTCAATGACATCGTGGCCCTGAGACCTCACACAGATCTCTCATGATTCCAGTTTATTCCCCATGCTGTGTGCACTGGTGTACAGGAATTTCAGAGAGGTAATCAAGTGTGCAGATTTCCCAGAAAGAGTGCAAGAGGCTCCACCACAGCCGTACACGGACTCGAGGTGGTTTGCCTTATGGGTCGTGTCTTGAGAGGCAGATAAGGAACGTTTGTCACTGCTCTGGTGTGCCTGGCTTATTCCCCAGCTGGATGTGACGTCATGAACATTGTCTCTTTGGACTTCCTACCCTGAGCCCTTCAGTTTAAAGCCTGCTTCACCAAGCTGGCCAGCTTGCTGCCAGAGATTCCCTTTCTTCTTCTCGACAGGTGAATGTATATTTGAAATATATTTGAAGGCATGATTCATAGAGTTGGAAGATGGTGTTCTAAATTAGTTGCCAAAAATAGAAAAGAATGAAAGAGGTTTATCTGTCTTTGTCAATGATGCAATATTAACAAACTCAACAGCTTCCCTGGGGTACATTGAGAGTCTATTTGATACTGAGAAGTTGTGCAAAGCTGCAAATTTTTCCCAGTACTGCTAAGCACACAGCAGAGAAAGTCGTCCTGACAGCCAAGGTTCTGTCTCCAGATTTTTTTTTTTTAACAAATGATGGCCCAAGCAGCCAGCTGGACTTAAAGCTAGAATCAGATTTTCAAAACTCAAGAATCTGAAAATTAGTTATGGCATGTTATCGAAATAGTTTTATTGGTGAGATGATGCTCCAGATGCTTCAGAGGTTGATTCCACCTTGTCTCTTGTCCAAAGGAAAACTTCATAGAAAATTTGAACACATGGAATTATGACAATGATTTCATCAGGACCAGGGGGTGACAGAAGTGCTCTCACCGAAGAAAAGTAAACAAAAAAATACAAATATGACAGAGGGCTTTCTGCCAACTGTGGCAACTTGCATATTTCTCTGCTTCTTTGACCTGCCTTTGAAGAGGGAAACTTCATTGTGTTACTTAATTGCCAATGGTTACTTCACAAATCTTGGACTTTTTATTAAAAACAAAGTTGCGTACAAGCTTTTCTGCTACAGCTTGAGTTTGAAAACAACAGAGAAACAAGGTAAAAAATACCTTTCCTGTTATGGATTCATCCTGTTTTCTGGGTATTAGGCACTAGAAGGATATCCAGCTCAATTTTATCTCTCTTAAAAATTGTATTTCTACTCACCATATCTCTCAGAATGTTGTCTTTAATAACCTGGACTCAATATTGTCTAATCCTTTGCTACTTCACACCAATGGAAAGGGTGAGCATAATGCCACCGGATCAAAAGTGTGTTTCTCATATACATTTACACTTGCTTTGTAGGAGAGTAAATGATAGCATATTGAGGGTCTTGGTGCAAATTTCTTTCTAATCTTCTTATACTTTCTTTTTAACAAGCTATATTTAAAGCTGCATTAAAACTTAATTTTTGTGTGGCCTTTTCCTTCTATCATTATTTTCCACCTGGTTTTAGTTAATGTTTGCACAGTTCTTTGAAAGAGCAAGCACCAAGCCTTGGTTTTTCTTTCCTTCTATGTGAGTGGAAAATCCCTGACAGCCCTATACATAAAGATGAATGAATGACTTATAAATAATTCGAGCAGTGACTGCTGCTCCTTTATCATTCAGTTATATCCTTTTCATTGACTAATGTGGAATTGCAGGGAGCCCTGTATATAAAAAGAGCTATGTACTTTCATCTTCTTTAAGCAGCAGAGCACCTAACAGCTGAGTATATGTGCATTCAAATACGAAGAATTATGTAAAGATGTAGAATATGCCCTAGGTGACTTGTTTAGCCTTAAGGACTTGTCATTTCTTCCAAAGAGGATGCAAGAGTGTGATGGGACAACAAACCCGCTATCATTCAGATAGACAGCTCACCAATCCCACTGACTGCAGTTCACCTGGCAAGTTATTGTGTCTGTTCTACATGTGAGCAAACTGAGATTTGGGTGTGACATTACTAGAGAAAAACTTGTATCATCTCTGCATGTTGAACAGGTCATTGACTTAAGGGTTTTTATGATGGACAAGCAAGAATGAGAGGTTACTTCTGAATATTGGATTAGCACTTGCCCTAGGATTTTCTGTACTATTATCTCTTCCTCTTTCCTTAACTAAGTAGACCATGTCTGAGATGCATTTTGGGGGGACCTTAGAAAATACACATATACTTAGTGTCACCAAGCTTTCTCCCATAGGGGTAAATATTAATTACTGAACATGAATGATATCTAAGAAATTTTCAGTGTGATCTATGATGTGATAGTGAATAACAAAAGAAGCATTAATAGTTTGCCTCTTATTATCAGAGATTGCTGCTTTCTTTGTACAGAATGGTCATTTGTCAGAAAGTGACTTGGGCAGCACTTAACAGTGAAGCTTCAGAAAATGTGTTCATATGATAAGCGAGCTGCAAGTATGATGGGCTTTTCTAGGGGATCAGATTATAGTGTTGGAATAGTGCTATAATGCAGAGCAATCAGGTTTCTCATTGAATCAGGTTTCTCTGATGAAGCGATATGTCACATGCTGCATTGTAAGCAGATGGTCATACGAGTCAGTCACACCATATTCATCTTCACTTCTGATTCTTGAAAGACTGAACCAGCAGATATCAGACAAGAGTGGACGTTCATGAGCTGCCATGCCTCTACAGCTAACTCGTATGTCCTGAGAACAGGCTCTGCAAGGCCTTTCAGCTATAGCTTGCCAACAGCATACAGAGAAAGAGGAAGACACATTGTATACTTCAACTTTGAAGAAGGTTAAAATTTTCTTTTCATACTTTCCTGATGTTCATATCCTGATAAAATCTTGTAATATACTGTCTATACCTTCTTTTTTTCTTTTTTTGCCAATAAATTTTGTTACAGTCTTTATTTTCATTTTGTATGAGAAAGGGATCTTTTCAAGTTCCATGCCTGAAATCAAGTCACTCCTCTCTTCCAAGTGTCCTTGTTCAATGGAATGTTAGAAGACTGTCATTCTAACACATTTCCCTGGAGTAGCAAAAGAACTGCAAAATCCAGCTGAACTGGATAACATAGGCTGTTCTAAGAACTGTACAGTACTGACCTGTAGAGAGAGCATTGCTCAGCATTACCCAGGAAATTTCATGGACCTGTCACAAGAGAGACTATGAACCACAAAGGTCACAAATTACTTTTCAACACCAGTTTATCTTGGAAAATACAGGTGAGGGAGTTTGCAGTTCCCTTAGTTCCCTACACTGTCTGCAAGTCAATTGTACTTCAGAAAGAGAGTGAAGGATGAGAGACTCCCATTCCTTTCCTTACTCCAATTTATTTTATCAGGTATAACATATTCACCTATTCAGGCCTCCCCATTTCCAGTGGCCAGCACTTAGAGAAGACACAATCAAGACAACAGGAAATGGAAGTTGCTACCTGGACCAAAGCTGTATAAATTAACTCAATGAGATCATATTCCTCTTATTGGTACAGCTGCACAGAGACATGGATAAAAAAAGAAACATGTCTCAGCTAGTGGATATTAAATATTGGGCCAATAACCCATTTTCTGCACCAATACAGTGATATATTGCCAATACTTTGTTTTCACTGGGATGTATTGATTCCCCATAGGAATTTCTTAGTGTTTGATAGAGTTCAAATTTTACTTATTGTAATAAGTTTTGATTGTAAGAAAACCAGCTTTCTGGTGCTTTTGGACTTTAAAGGAAAACTTTTTCGGCAAGTTCTTCTTGCAAAAGTGCTTCCCAAATTCTAAACTACCTCCATTTTTTTTTTTTTACAAGTTGCAGACACAGCACTCAGTTCTTCCATGGGGTGCTTCACAGGATACATAAGAAGATTTCTAAGAAAGGTCTTGACAACCATGTTATGCATAGAAGCACACAGGTCGTTGGCTTCTTCAGTCTCATTTAATGACGTCATATCCCTCAGAAATTTGCAGCAGGCTGCTTTGATACTTACTACAAGCCTTTAGGTGCCAGACAGGTTTCTCTTAGGAGGGATGAACTTGCCAATTATTTATAGAAAAGACTCCATTTCATTAAGTTGGAAAGACCACTCTCCCTCTCCCACAGACATTATTAATTGGCCATGCTTTGGCATGACAGCATGTGCACAGAGAAGAGAGCAGAAGCTGCTGAGAAGCAAGCACACCTTGGACAAATAATTCCAACTCTAGTTCCTCACAGGAAATTAAAAGTTGTGTTTTGTACACACAAATTATACAGTTTGGAGTAGTTTGGTAAGACAATTACAGTCATTCCACCATACTACTTTATTGCCTTCTGTAAGTTAAAACCCATAGGGACTATTTTTGCTCTCTACTCAAGTGTCTGCTGTCAGAAAGCAGTTGAGCAGACCCATGTTATGGGAGATCATTCTGGAGGATAGTATGGTAGCATACCAAGGCACTCCCAATGCTCAGTTTTCCATGCCTGTGGCTTGGAAACAGTTTCTACCATCGAGAAAATGAACATCTACTAAGCCCTTTCATGCCTTAGAGTGTCTTAGAAACCCTACTAAGGGAAAACAATTACATAATAATGACCTGATTTGCTTACCTGGTTGTGATAAAATCCTTGTGAAAGTTTTATGGGAGTGACTTTGTTTATTTCGTTACTCAGTCTCTAAGTTATGTTTACTGTACACCAACTGCATATGTCTGATTATTCTGCTCCTAAAGATCACTGTTTACTGGAAATCATTTTCCAGGAATCAAGCAGTACAATTTTTATTGCTGTAAAAATCATAATAGTGTGAATGCCAAGCACATCCTTACAGATGTCAGAGCTCTGACAGTACAGATATTGCAACATTTGTCAGAGCAAAATTATATTAATGATATGTTCCATCATTTATTCCAAATCTAACCACTATATATCTTTCACTTCTGTAGGTCTGTGAAACTTTAACAGACTTAATAAAATTCCTCTTCTCACCTAGTAGAGTGTCATTGTCTCAGCCAGCAACTAAGTGCAACACAGCCACTTGCTCAGTCCCCTCCCTGCTCTCCCATGGCAAGGAGAAGAATTGGAAGAATGGAAGTCTTGTGCATTGAGATAAGAATAGTTTAATAATTGAAACAAAGCCAAATATTACAATGACAACAACAGTAATAATTTTAATGGAAATGAGAGAAAGACAGGAATAGCACCTGAGAGAAACAAGTGATGCACATTTCAGTTGCTCATCACCAGCTGAGTGCCCCTGAGCACCTTCCAGACCACGCCCCCAGTTTACATACTGGGTGTGGCATTCTATGGTGTGGAAAATCCCTTTGGACAGTTCAGGTGGGCTGTCCTGGCTGTGCTCCCTCGCAGCTTCCTGTGTACCTGCTTCTCGTCAGAGCCTGGGAAATGGAAAATTCTTAACGTAGAAGAAGCGCTACTTACAACCAAAACCTCAATGTGTTGTCAATATTATTGTCATACTAAATCCAAAACACAGCACTGTACCAGCTACTAAAAAGAAAATTAACTCTCTCCCAACCAAAACCAGGACAGGCAATCAAACCACATGTTCTAAAATTGCACATTCTGGCGTGCAAATGCTCCTCAACCTCTCTGATTTAAAAGCGCAGCACGACAAATCTTCTCTGATATAAACTTACGATACTTTAGTTCTAAAATACTCCTTTCTCACTCTGTTTAAATCCTCCTGTTTGTAGGAACAGACAAGACTAAAAATAAAGTATATAAGAAGTTAAATTACATTTTTAAATATGCATAAGAATATCTGATGGGCTGAAGAGAGCCTCGGGAAGTCATCAGAGCCCATATTTATCAAAGCAGTTAGTGACTTTGACGGCCTAGCTGCCAGAGGGGTGACCTTTTGCCTCATTTTCACAGATCCAATTAATCATTTGGAATCAATGTGAAAGGAAGATGATCAGAGTTATGTTAAATCTGTACATACATTGCTCAGACTGTGTGTTCTCAAATGGAGACAAAGTCTGTACCCTAATTTTTGCCTATTAATAATGACATTTTTTTCCTGCTAACTGGGGTTAAGAATTTGGCATCTGGATCCTTTATTCTCTTTGGTGAAATATGTGAGATTGTCCATCTTGTTTATAAAAAAAGAGCTGACGAGCTGTGTCAAAACTGAGCCTTACAGATTAGCAAAGCATAAAGTGTCATGCTCTAGTAAATAACAGTGATAAAACAACTTCACTTTTTATTGATATTCCACTGTTCTGGAAAAAAAAGCTATTAAACAGGAAAATTAGAAAGGTTGTTTTTCTGTCCCATAACTTACTGCACTAGGCAGACATCAAACAAGACCAACAGGGAAGCTTGGTTCATAAACTGAAGTTTATGATGCTTTATTCACTGATAAGAATTGCATGGTGCCTTGAGACCTCTTGATAATGTGTGTGCAGAAATATCTGCCTTTTAGAACCAAGATCATGCACAACACAGTAGGGTGGGGTGTAGGTGAAGTCCAGAAGAACAATGCCTCTAGACTTGTGGCACAGAAGAGAGGGAAGAGGGAGAGTTGGCATACAGAGAACAAAAAGAGAATTAGTTTCCCATCTCCTATTTTCAGTTATCTGGTCTTATAGATGTAACCTGATAGAAACAAATGTTTAGTTTACTGTCCTGAATACTCTTTTTCTTTGCTCATCTGTCAGATGAGTACCAAATGAAGACACAGACAATAGATAATGATCCATTCAAACTTGAAAGAGCTTAGTTGAAGACACAGAGTGGAAACTTCCAGACAAAGTCCTAATAAACACCACACAAATTCAGCCTGATGACATCTTAATACAGCTCAGGTTACTTTTCCCAATTAGTGGGTAACAGCTCTTGCAGGAATTGTGAAGTGGAAGCAAGGATGGAGAAAGTGAATTTCTGAAAATTTTGCTAGAACGCAATATTTTGCTAGAACCCAGTAGTTCTCTGCTCTTCAAGATTCAATTTTCTCTAATAATCCATTTTAAAGCATAAACACACAAATTGTGCATTCTTGTCAATGACATTTCCTTTTTATTTAACTATTCAACAGAGTTGAATGCCAGAGAATGATGGCAAAGCTGTCTTAAGTCACTAGTACCTCTACAGTCTGATGACAAGAGCTAAAGTAGGCAGCAGGTGGAAGACTGGGTGCTTCATTTGTTACACAGCCTTGAAAGTTTTCTCTAGCCTAGCCAAAAGGCTGTCATTCAGTAACTTTTAGTTCTTGTGAAAACAAGAAAAACCCCAATATTTTTCTTTCTCTGAAAGACTCTGCACAACATGTTTGGCCTGTCAGCTAACACTCTCTGGAACTGAAAATACGGCCCTAAGGACAAGGAAGACGTACCTTCCCTTGATTATATTCTGTCTCTGTCATAACAAAACAAGATTTTTACTGTTGGGTTACAAAACAAAGCAAGGTTTGGGGGAGCTGTCTTGGTATATTTTGACAAATCTCTTCTTTCTTGTGCCAACTAAGGCATCACAATATAAATTAGTTGCTCCAAACAGCTTACTACCGTAATTAACTCTGCTACGCTCTAGGGTCAGAAATAGCTGTTTTATAACTGTTGCAAATCAAACTGCTCTGCCATCCGAGTAGTCACTTGCCAAGAGACCATGACACCTCATCCTTTAGATGGATATTGCTTGAAAATACCCCTTTTTATTTGTCCCTGTGAGGCTGAATGGGCATCCACTAAAAATAGTGCTGAGGGAAATGGGAGTTGAATCAGTGACACATTGAACAATGCATAACCTTTATTATTCTGCTCCCAGGAGCATTGAATTTGCATGGCTTAGCAATTTGCAGGCTGTAATGACAGCACTTAGGACGGACATCAGTAGCACCAATAGATATCCAGTGAGAAGAGTAGACATAGCCCAGCTTCAGAACTTGCAGAGATATTACAGAGCTGTTCAGCCACTGGGTAATAGCCTCTAATTCCTTGGATATTCTTTGTAAGACACCATTATTCTTGCTAAAGCTATTTGCTTTTAATGTGGATATAATGTGTAACACTACCAAGAAATCCAAGGGATCCAGCCATTATGTTTTCAGTACTTTCTGGTTTTGCTACTTTTCTTTATCTAGTTGAGAGGTAAGAGAAAACCATGCTGTGTGATAATGTAACTACATCTGGAACAAAAAATCCCACTGCCTCTGGCCCAGTGGTACAGCACGTCAGTCAGTAGACATATTTTTGTATGAGCAGATGCATATAGAAAGACAACGTTTCACTACCGTTAAATACCTTTAAATCAGGTTAAAACATATAAGTGTTTTGCTCTAGCTAAAATATTTAAGTATTAATAATATTCTTAAAGCAAATTTATTTCATATTGATGTTCATTAGACATGGAAATAGTATTTAACATATTGGAAATGTACAGCATATGAAATATGCTTTTTTCTGGCTCCATTGAAAAGGTTTTCAAATTTGTTACATCAATATATTCCATGAAAACATTTTGTATTAATTTATTATCTGAACCCTTTTTGATTTCTTGGGATGATTAAGGCAGGCAGATATGTCCATGTGCAGGGTATTTTCTTCACTTGATCACTAGGCAGGATTGGTGATACTAATTTATTGGGGACTCATTTTCCCCAATACTCTTGTCTGTCACTGAAAAGTCATAGGAGATGATTGGAAAAATCCTTGTGCTTTGCTTGAGAATAATAAAATATGAGATGTGCAAGAGGTGGTGGCACATTCAAATACCACACTCTTTCAGAAAAAGATGATTATGATCAATGGTATATCAGTTTCTCATGGGTAAACCTTATGAGAATATGACAATCAGGTAAGAGATCACTAATTGCATCTGATGACAGAAAAGAGCTGCTGATTATAAAGGAAAGAGGAGGGCAGGAAGAGGAAATAGGAGACAGAAAAACTGACTGGGGAGTAGATAGATGTCACAGGCAGTGGGGTGAGCATATGCTGCCAAATTAAATTGTATGTCAAAATTCACATACAAACACAAGTTACAAGACAATGAAGTGGATTATGTTTAGTAAGCTACCAGCTGCCTGGGGTTTGTACTCTTTCAAATTAAGAACTGTGTGTTTTAAATCAAGGACTGACCTTTGAATTTTAATCAAAGTTATTTTAATGGAGTATTGAGAGCAAAGGCAGACTGGTGATTTTACCAGAAAATACTATAAATTTTCTAAGTAACTAGAAAGCATAAGGAAATATATTTATCTTGTAACAGGTAACTTACCTCCTTTTACTCTGCTAAAACTTCAAGCAATGGATTCAGATTCTTCTGCTTGGATCTATGGAGAAAAAAGGTCAATGAATTAAGAGTTAGATGATACACACTGTCCAGTTAAAATCAGCCAGTACCTAGTTAATACAATGAAATGCTGTTTTGCTAATATAAATTGCATTCCCTTACAGAATAAAGTAAATAATTTCAGTGTATCAGCCTCTGGAATACAGCCAAATGCTGTTCTTTATCTAAGGCATCTATCACAATGAAAGGGTAATTCAAAGCAAGGTCCCTAAACAAATGCAGGTTGGGTTTTCTTTGAATTATTATATTTAGGGCAGGTAGGAAGTGAGAAACCACATATAGACTAAGAATTCGGTTTGGGTTACTGGAAAACACTGTATTAATTAAAAGTTATTACTAAAAAGCATTTTTTAATAAATTATGGTGGGTTGAAATGTAATTGTATAGCTTTGTGGATATTGGGCTGAATTTAAAGTTACGTGTACTGGAAATTTAATGACTCCTGACTTTTGAACAGGGCTGCACTAATTAATCAATTGGTAATTACAGCTGTGATTAACAGCTGTTATCATGACTGGTAACAAGTATTGATTAATTCCCCAATAATTCTGGCACAGTTTAGAGTAAGAAGCACTTTGCAGGATGCAGGAAGCATGATTAACAAAAGCAATAATAAAAACACTTCACTCTCATTACAGAGCTGTCTTGGGGGAACAAGATTTGTGAAAGTGGGAAACCTAGGTAGATTCACAAAGGTAAAGCAGCCAAAGATTGCCTTAATGAAAGAGAATTATTGGGAAAAGTGGGTGCATTTTTTCATAATGATAAATTTGCTCCAGACTTACAGTCATTATGTCCCCACCACTGAAGGGGTTTTTTTGTAACAATACTGTGTTCATTTTCAACTAGACTCAGAAACTCTTTTTATTCCCATAAAAGATAACATTTACACACTTTCCAAAGTGCCATGTGAATAGAGGCTCATTTTCTACTCCTACAAAGAGCCACTAATGGTGAGCACAAGGAGATGAAATATACATCTGCTAACCAAAGCTGACAATTTCATTTTGTGACAATGTCTTCAATTTTATTTCCTTTGTTCCATAGCAGAACTGAAAAGAAAGCTTTTGAGAATGTTTGCAAAAAACAGGATTTTGCTAACATATCTATTCAGAAGCAAAGTCTTAGTTTCATATTGTCAAAAATAGGTAGATATTTATGTTATCTATTGGCCACAGCACTGGCATACACAGCTGGGGGCCAAGGCTCCTATTCTTTTACAGTTGGCACAAAGGTTTTTACCTAAGGCCTCTGTGGGCCCAGTGCAGAATGAGCTTGAAGCTGGATATAGGCAATAAAAACAGAAAGCCTTCTGGTTAGCTAAACAAACAAAAACCACAGCAAAACTCCCACAAACAAACAAAGCAACAAAAATATTACTGTTAATATTGAAAAGGATGAAGAGAAAATTTTTCTTAATTTGTCATTTATTACATATCAGCTTTGGGCATCATTCCTGTGTACTATGAAAGAAAAGTGAGTATAAACTGTTATATTTCTCCTCAGGAAAACTACCAGTGACAGGAAGTTCTTTTCAGTGGACTTCTATCAGTTAGAGAAAGAAAAAAATAATTAAAATCAAGAACTTCTCTCCCAATTCCACGATCTTCCTGTGCAGTTTAGAACAGAAACTTCTGAGTCAAAATATTTTTTATACTCTTAGCTCTTGACATTTTATTATGATCTTTGTTGTTTATTATATTATTAATGCTTTGGGTCTGGAAAGTCCATCCAGCTGAATACAGGAGTAGTTAACCATTTAAAAAGAAAACTTAGTATTTGCTTAAAGCAAAAAGAGCTTACTAATTCTCTTGATTTTAAAGACTAGTTTGAGAGGCACAGGTGGATAGCATGTCACAGTTGACTTTTAAACATTTAAAATTAGGAGACAAGGCATGAAAATAAGTTTTAGTTCTAACTTTTAAGCTTATCCCATGATTTCTGAACATGACTCACCATTTTTATGGGGTGTTGATACCCTATTGCAAGCATCCTTCACAAAGAAAGTTTCTGCTTCTAGAGATCTCGTGTCTTTGTAGATCCCTTTGTCCTCATACAGTTCTCCTTCAGCAAAATCAGATAGTCCTTGTACAACCCTGTAAGATGAACAAGGCCCTGCCAATGTTGTCCTCTACCCCCAACTGTTTTTATGTCATGCTTAGTATGATCCCAAAGTGGTTTTGCATGAAGGAAGGAAATGGGGTAGGTGAAGGGAGAGAGAGAGGGAGACTATTCCATGTGTAGAGAAGATTTTGCCACCAAGGCAGTTTAAGTGTAGTAAAAGTTACTAAATTTAGACCTTCCTCAATGAAATCTATATTCAAAAACTACCAAACGCTGTTAGTCTTCACATTCAGGACCATGTAAATGGTGATCCAGTATTGAAAGAACTAGGAATCAAGAGTAGATACAGGTAGTTCCTTTATGACCAAATACATTTTAATTAGAATTTTTTGTATGTAAAAATTAGAAAATATGGTTGAAAGAGCACTGCTTGGTTCCTGCATATTTATATGGGTGTGTGGTTCCTGCTGCAGCTGGGATTCTGTGGCCTGTGGCTCACAGGTCCATTTGCATAACTTAAGCTGTAGGTATGGGTTAGGGGTCCAGGGTCCTTGACAAAGCATCTAGAAGTGGTCAGAGATCTGCCTGAGGGTGAGGCTCTTCAGGTTATGTAGTTTTTCCAGGTTTTCTGCCTTTGTGACCTGAGCTGTATCTTGGGATGGACAGATAGGATGTGTCTCACTCTGGATCTGGTAACTCAAGATTTTCAAATATTGTAGCTCATTTGTAACTGAGCTGTCTTCTTGAGACTTGTTGCAGGGCTTTTGTTCCTTTTGCCTTCCATTGGGTATGAGGAGTAGCTTAGAAATTAGAAGCACTGTGAGTTTTCGTTGAAATTGGAGGCCTTAGGTTTTTGATTGCAACACTTTGTTTAAGCAAAGTGAAACATTTCTGTAATTTTGTTTTGAATTTTATTTCTCCATATTTAGAAATTCTTACTCTTTTTTCCTATTTTTTTTCAAAACAAAGCTTTTTTTTTTTTTTTTCCTAGCAGAGAGACTTTTCTTTCAGGGCAGATAACCATTCAACTAGCTCTGCTCAGGAAATCTGAATTCTGTTTTTACCACATGGTTGGATGATCACACCTCTCTTTCAGTTTCTTTATTTCTAAAGCTATATCTGTGATAATCCTGATTCTATTTTAGTTGTTGTATCTAATATATTAGAGCAGAGCTAAATGCTGCTTGTACATCATGAGTGAGCCCATTAAATTAGATGTATGAATATTTGAGGGTGACGTCAGATTCAGATTTAGTCTGAGAAGAGGGAGATTTGATTTCCTCCATACAGACAATTTTCAGCACTTTGATCCTCTCAGAAGAGAAACAAACAAAACCCCTGCTCCTGAGTGCGTTAAGCATAACGTTTGCTTAGTATGCATCAGAAAGGTTCAGATCAAAAAACCAGAGGATTCAGAGGTCATACAGATTATATCAAGGATATGAAAACATCTGTATATTCTAGTGAGCACAACTGATGATGGTTTACTGCATGATAAGGTTTCTTATTATAAAAACTAAATCTCACTGAATCACTTCTAACACTGTTGTGGGGAGCAAGGAGCAGACTGAATCCTGGTAGGTACAAGTTTAATTTTTCACTGGTCCCCTGGAATCTCTTTGCTTTCATGTGAGGGATTAGCACATCTTTTTCTATATCATTTCCATCCATCTAACATTGAAACATGGGAAAGAAGAGGAGGATGAGGGTGATCACCTCTGTATCAGGTATATGCAGCAAAGCAGCTAAATTTGGCCAAATCCATCAATTTCCTCATTCAAGCAATTTCATTCCCACTCAACAGGTAGTATCAATCAGAATGTGCTTTCATATGCTAATATCTACAGACTTCTCTTTCAGAACAGGCATAGTAACAGGACCCTTACAGACAGCAGAGGGGAGAGGCAACATAGTAGGAGGAATTATTAGATCTGAAAACATTACAGTTTAATGAATAGTCCTATAGTTACCCTTTGGCCACCAATAAACATTCCAAGCTATTATTTACCAAGTTTGAGAGACCTTGCTATCTAGTTAGCAGTACAATTGGAAATTTTGAATCAACTTTTCTAGTAGTTCTATTTCTCTTGTCATTAGTGTATTTTATTTTTGTTACACAGATGGGATTTCTTTATCTACATGGTGTATTATGCACCACACAGAAGGGATTCCAGGTCCAAATGCCTTCTACCTTTGCTGCCAGAGAGATTCAGAGGACAAATATGGCTCTTCCCCAGAAGGTGACTATAGGAAAACAGATACTATGCATATGCATGTAAGGATGCACTTTCTCTGTGGAACCAATCTGATAAAACTGCCAGAAACAGAACAGATAACTCGTATAGCATTTCCTATATTGTCTTTTTCTAGTATCAGAAAAGTATGCATTTGCATTTGCTGTCTTAATTGTGGGTAAATAAAACCACAAAATACGCTTTGTTCTTTAGGTATGTAAACTTATTTATGAGTTGCATATGAATAAAGTTGATTTGGCCCACAGGTGCCAGAAGGCTGCAGTAGTTGTCTGCACTGTAATGATATGTAGGCAAGACATGGCAGGAAAACTTTTTTCATATGCTGGTTTGAACCAAAATGGGCACCAAATGATCTGTATTTCGCCCTGCTCTTGGGGTGATTTGCAATGTAAGAAGAATCAGTGTGAAGAGAGATAGAGAGCACACCAAAGCCTGCAAAGGCAGCAGACACAAGCATCTGTGGAAACAGAACAAGGCAAGAGACCTACACACATAGTGACAGGATCTGCCTGTAAGGAACTGCAGGTTGTGTGGTGAATTTATCTCATGTCTATTTCCTTTGGAGAAAGCAAAGTTTGCCTTGCTGACAGGATGGCAGAAAGAAACACCAAAAGAGAAATTATGTGAATATTTTCTTTCCAGAAGGTAATATATCTCATAGGAAAAAACTATTTACTATTCTTAAAAACAGCTTCTCTTTTGTGTCTCAGCAGATAAAATTGGAAGTTGGTCACACTTGAATATTTCTAAATACTGAAATATATATATATATGTGTTTCATGCATTAAATTTTCTACCTAAAGAAATGTCAGGGAAAAAATACAACTCTAAAGGTGAAGGGAGTGGTTTTTAATGCTATTAAACTCCTTAGCAATGATGGTCATTCAACTCAGTTCCTCATTCTCCCTACAGTAAACCTACATCCTGTTTGTGACTTTTTTTACAGTAAAAATCCCCAAAACACTTCCAGTAATTTACCTTGAAAAATGAATAGCAAGAGAGAAACTATGAGTGATGTCTTGGAAGGTATGGCACAATAAAACATTACTGTTTTCTAAAGCTGGCTGTTTATTCATAGGAATGTGATGACCACAATAATATCTGCTACAAAGCAATGGAAATTTGCAGGCATCTCTTAACTGAGGAAACAGCACTCTGATTCACTGTCAATTAGAAGCCTGCAGAGAGATTCCTGAAAAGATCCCATCAATCTTACAGTAGATAGCACCAGAGGTAACAGCTTAATAAAAATTAATTTAATTTTTATGTAGTTGTTCAACAAAACCTTCTAATTACCTCACAACCATGCAGTTAAAATACATCAGAAATAATAAAACCTCTCAGAGTAATACATAATTAAAATAGTCAATCCAATTTAGAAGAAATGTCTTGAGGTTTCTTGAAAAAGCAGATGAATCTGTGAACCTTCTACATAGTCCTTTAATGGCTGTGTTAATGACATACATTCCACTTACATGATTCCTTTTTGATTCTGTGGACATTGAAGATATTTATTTACTTTCTATGAAGATGGTGCCAAGCTTAGTGGTGTTGTTGACACGCCTGAGGGACGGGATGCCATCCAGAGGAACCTGAACAAGATCAAGAAGTGGGACCATGGGAATCTCTTGAGGTTTAATGAGACCAAGTTCAAGGTGTTGCACCTGAGCCAGGGCAGCCATGGGTATCAACACAGGCTGGGGATGAACAGATCAGGAGCAGCCTGGCCGAGAAGGGTTTGGGGCTGTTGGTGGACATGACCTGCCTGTGTGCCCTTGCAGGCCAGAAAGCCAAACGCATCAAAAGCAGCATGGGCAGCAGGTCAAGGGAGGTGACTCTGTCTCTCTGCTCTGGAGAGACCCCACCTGGAGTGCTGCATCCATCTCTGGGATCCTCCACATAAGAAGAACCTGGACCTACTGAAGCAGTCCAGAGGATGCCCATGAAGATGGTCAGAAAGCTGGTGCACTCTTACAAATACAGACTGAGAGAGTTAGGGTTGTTCAGCCTGGAGAAGAGAAACCTCTGGGGATACTTTATTGCACTCAAAGGGGCCCTATTGGAAAAATGGGGAAACACTTTTCAGCAGGACCTGTTACAATAAAACTACGAGTAATGGTTTTAAATTAAAAGTGAAAATATTTAGTTTAGATATAATTTTTTTACAACAGGAGTGGGGAAACGTAAGTACAGGTTCCTCAGAGAGATGGTGGGTGTCCCATCTCTGAGAACATTCAGTGGCAGGTTGGACAGGGCTCTGAGCAACCTGATCTCGTTGCAGATGTCCCTGTTCAATGCAGAGGAGGTGGACCAGAGGAATTTTAAAGCTACCTTCCAACCCCAAATATTTTTTGATCCTGTGATAAGTTATTTTAGATCCTGACTAGAACTTGCAAAAGCATTAAACTAACATCTGTTTAGCTAGAAAGAATATGGGTTACAGCATAGAACAGGAATGGAGGGAAAAAATCTCCCTATTTTGAACTTGTTGGCCAAAAATTTGGAGTTGAATCACCTGACTTTGGACAACATCATTAAGAGCAATGAACCTTAACTGTTATGAAAATGCACCTTTTTAATACACAGATGTCTAGATCCTAGATTTCTTTTGTATTCTCTGTTCTCAGTACAAAACTACCAAGTGAGCAGCAAGGGAACTCTATTAATTAGAGTTATTAACTCTATTAATTATTAATTAGTTGCTTCCTCAAGGGAAGGTGAACTTGACAGCAAGGCAGCACAGGGACCTCTCTGACAAGGGCTCCATCCCATGGGAGTCCAGACTCGAGCCAGGGAGTCAAGTCAAGCAAGCAGGGTCAGGACTGGCAAGGTACAAGGCAGGCATGGCACACCCATGTGCAGCTCAGTCAAGGAGAAGGAGCCAGGGCATGAGCTCAGCTGCAGCTCTAGAGCCAAAGAGTGTAGGGTGCACACATGGAGGCTCAGGGTGGGGCATCTCTCAGTTTTTTCTCACAGCTTAGCTGTTTCCACAGAAGCCTGGCTCAAGATGCACTGTAGCAGGGCAGACCCCAAGGACTGTGATGGAAGAGGGGAGAGGTTGCACAAGAAGATTGAAAAAGAAAGTGTGTACAGGCTGGCCAGGGCAATTAGACCCTGGTGGTGCACCCAGTGCTTTGATATCTCAAATGAGTGTCAAAACGTAGTTTGAGTACTTGCAAAGATGGGCAATAAACCTAAATCAGCAACTTCCTATGCTTCATTCATATCCCTAGAAATGAGGGAAAATAAAATGAGCTACTGTGACTTTTATTTCTGTAATAAATTTAAGTATTGCTTAAGATTCACCTAAGTTCTGATTTTAATTCTTTGATGGGTATTTATAGTCTTCTTTCATGCATGAGAAGTTAGACAGAGATATATGTCAGTGTTTAATTCTCCTTGTGACTAAATGATTATAATATAACTCACTCTCCATGATACACTGATGTGTCCTACTGAATCTGCCAAGAGAAATGCATGTCCACAGAGAAGGATCAAAGCTGCAGTCACACAATAGTTTCATTTAAAAGGAACCTCTTGAGACTATCTGTTCATGTCTGTTCAAATACCCTAAATTTGCTTTCCCATAGAATAACTCTAATCAATGATGTTTTTCTTTAAGAATACCAGTTTCTTGGTTACTTTTTGTTTGTGCAAATGTCTTGGTTTGAAAGACAGGTATCTGCCAGAACCACCCTTGGAACAGAGAATGTAAACCCCCTCCCTCACTCCAAATTCCTATAAGTTTGAAATTAAGGCTCTTTCAGGCAAAGATATAGGAATAGCAGTCTTACTAGGAATATTAGAAAATACAAAGGCAATAGTACAGGAAAAAAAACAAGCAAACAACAACAAAATAATGCTAGGAACACGGACAGAGTCAGAATACGACCTGACACCCTGTTTGGTCAGGGTGTTGGAAGCAGTCCAAAATAAGTCCTTCTGGAGTAACAGATGTGGCTCCATTTGAGTAGACAATTATCCTGTAGAAGGGTCCAGTTGTGGCAAGATGGGTCCAGTCTTCCTCTGGGAGTCCCGGAGAGAAAACCAATCCCTGGTGTTCTCAATATGGGGTTTTTATGCAGGTAAGAGTGCTTGGCATCCCCACGCTGGGTGGAGCATCTCACAATGGGATGATTTAATTCTACCAATGGTGCAGTGAGCTCTAATGGGCCGTTCACAGATGATATCTCCCCAGAGGCAGGGTGGTGGAAGAGATGGGGCAACCCTGCCTCTCCTGCTTGTTATCAGTTGGCCCATTAACAAAGAAACACCTGCCCCTTCCCCCAAGAGATAGAGAAAAAACATCTCTTCAACAGATGAAATAGAATATACATTTTTGGTTACATGTTGCAACCCAAGACAGCAAGTTTCTTGGTTTTCTCTACTTTTACTTCTATTCTTAGTTTTATTATGTTCCCTGACTAATTAATAGAGTTCTAAAGGTTTTTTTTTTCACCTATGCTAGGTACTCAAATGATGAACCAGCCATCCACTGGGATAGTCTTCTTTCCACTTCCTCACAGAAATGAGGATATGATTTTCTCAATAGTAATGCATAAAAATTTCCCTCAAATTTCATTCATATTTTCAGATGGATTCATTTATTGATGTACTTTCTCTTCTTAAGCTTACTTCTGTATACATTTGTTTAATTACATGGAAGAAATGTTGATTTCCAAGTTGTGCATACAACAATGTATAGAAGCAGAAGATTGCATTGACTGTGGAGCTACTGCTTGTACAAATGTTTGTATAATCTCTGAGCAGACTAAGCTACCATACTGCAAAGAGCAATGAATATATCTTTATTTTACATATATACACCCTGTTGAAATTTTTTGTCTGTAATCTGTAGCTTTCATATCATGCTTGTGGAAAAAAAATGAAGTATGAGTAAATTTAATATGGAATGCTTGCTCTATGGTGCTGTCTTTGGACAGATGTAAAAAGGCAAATGAGAAAAAAACAACAATAGAAAAAGATGGATACTGGCAGCAAGGGAGATTTGCTCAGTGGATAAGAGTATGGTGCTAATAATGCCACGGGTGCAGGTTTGATCCCTGTACTGGGCCATTCAATTAAGAATTGGAATTAATGATCTTTGTGGGTCCCTTCCAACTCAGAATATTCTGTGATTCTATAACTGAAGCCAGGGTTTGTATTTAGGAGATGTTAAACTGTCAAAATCGAGCTCCATCCAACCCCATTGAGAGGCAGCTTTGAAATGTCTCTTCTCCAACCTCCATGTGAGGTCCTACACCAACCCATTACCCTGTTCAAATCCACCAGCTGTTTCCTGGGCAGGGAGAGAAGCATTGCTACAGTAAAGGGATTAGGCAGATGATAGATCAGTGCAGAAACCCAGGTAAGGGAAAGAGTTGCAGTCACAATTCAGACCAATGAAAAGAAACTGAACTAGCAAAATCATAAAAGACTCATGATGGTACAGGAGTTGTATTGCAGACACAAGGCTTGAGTGTGTGGTGATAGCAGCAGCTATTAACTATGGCCTAATTTCACATGGTATGTACTCAGAACCGTGACTGCACTGCTGTATCGATGGGTCACTCACAGCTGGCTTTGCCCTCTGTACAGCACTTCACGTTAGTTCAGCTAAGGGTTTTCCCAAATTATCACAAGGTAAACTGGGAAAAAAAAAAGACATAATAGAAGAAGCAAGAGTTTTGTGAAGTTAACTCAAGGACTTTATTGCAACACTACTTTATGTTTTTGTAATCTTTTACATATGCAATACAACCCTGAAAATGTCCAAAAGTTTTCCAGTGGGTATATTTATTTACACAGAACACCATCGTATTGCTCATCATTAACATCACAGGAGGATCCCAGTAAACACACCAAGCATCCTCATGCATTTTTCCATAAAAAATTTAGTGAATGATGTCACACAGCAATGTTAACTAATTACATTTTTAATTATTCTCTGAAATTAAAGTTAGTTATATTTAGAATTATTTAATTAAAATAGTCAAACTATATTTCATGTGCCTACTGCAGTCATTTTCAGAATTTCCTACTCTTTGCTCCACCACATACATAATTAACAGGAAAGTTTTCAGTGTAATTTCAAGAAGAAAAGCCAGAATATCTTTTCCCTTTCTAATGATAACCAGCAGCTTCAGCTCCCTACACTTCTAAAGTGGGTAGGTAAGGAATGTTTGTTATTCAGCACAGTATGCCACAGTGACATTTCTTATCATTACAGCACTATAGGACCAGAGGATTCATAAATAGTATTTGCCTCCTGGCAACTTTATTCCATGATAATATCCTTTTGATGCTGGGGCTGTGCACAGCTGAAAGAATCCCCAGGCTATCTCTGTACTTCCAAAAGTTGATATACTGCTTCCTGGAGAAAACTAACTAACTAACTAACTAAGAATTAATAAACAAAACATGCACCAAAACCAAGAGTAACATTAATTACTGCATTTCGTTGGCTGTAACAAAAGCAAAAAAAGTTAGCTTAAAGGTTACAAGAGAACCACAAATGGAGAATATTGTCCTACAGATTCTCTTCTAGCTGTGCATAATTACACTAAACCCCTGAAGACAACCAAGAAACACATCAAAAATCAGGACTTATTATTCCCATTTTCCTGAAATTCGGCATCCATATTGTTCTTTCTGAAGACAGATTTTGATTTGCTTGACATCTTTGAAAATCAAAAATATTTTGTATAAAATCCCTTTTATTGTTGCAAAAATCTTTTCAAATCTGCCATTTGTCTTGACTTCAAAATTGATACTATTGATCACCATTTTCAGAAATGTTCAAACACCTGTTAAAAGAAAAAGGACAAGATTCATCTCCAAAGGTGTTCTAAGTAACAGGACAGGGGATGGAGGAATGGCAGACCAGAAGCAGGTACAAGAAATGAAGCAGTGGTGGAACGAGGCATGGGAAGCTGAGCCAAGCTGAACACTGCCTCCACAGCTGTCTGGAAAAGTGATGGTGCAACACAACCAATCTAGTTCTGGGATTTTGGTTGTCATTGTTTTCCCGTGTCTTGGGCTTGGGCATGGGAAACACTAGCGGTGGGAACAGCCACAATCCTGTCTTTGTCCTGGTCACCACACAGAACTAAGTTGAGGTGGTGAACAACATTTTTGCTAAAGAACCTTCTCTTTTTGTATACTTTTGTTCTTAATATTGTTGCTGTTACTGTGTGTTCCTTATTCCATTTGTGTTTATTTTCAGTGAATCATTATCCCAACCCAGAGTCTCTGCCTTTGTCCTTCTCTTGCCGGCAGGGGCGGTGGGAAGGGGAGTGGATAATTTGGAATCTAATATCTGTGGATGTCTGTGTAACAAGAAAGGCTTTACAGTGTGAGACTTAAATATGTGAACGTCACTTTGACGTAGGTTCTTGGAAGGCCTTGTAAACTATGAGGGGTGATGACCACCCCAAATGCACTGAAATTAACTCTATACAAGAAAATGTTTCTGTTGTACTGCTGCTGATTTCAGAACCAAACATTTACAGCATTTAAAAAATAATTTCCACATATCATACTTCTGTTTCTTTCCTTACATGAATACTAGCAAGCAGCTGCTATTCATGCAAATACACTTGGTTATAGGCAAGGCAGGCTGCTTCAGCTGATGAATTAAAATAAACCCCTGCATTTCCTGAAAATATTCTTTCTTACTCCATTAAGTATAGAATTGCCAGGCTTTTCTTTCCTTTTTCTTTTCTTTTTTTTGGTAGTGCTTTGTCCCTAGTGAATATTAAGGTGCCTTCCTTCATGAAACAGAGGAGCAAATCAATGCAATGTCTTCATTTGTTGTGTGCATTTGTGGCTACAGCAAACCTAAAAGTGTCTTGGGGCAGCCTCAAAGCTTGTTTTCTGCTCAAAGAAAAATTGCACAAGACAACGAAAATGCCTCTGAGGTTTAATTATCCTTCTTGGTTACCTCTCACCAGAAAAAAAATGTACTGTACCTCTGAGTTTTTCCATGACCAAGATAGCTGTACTTGTTGCCTTTTTTCTTGCTGGTGGTAAATAGGTCTTTAAAAATGAATTGTTTCTCCTTCTTTTTTTTCCCCCCATACTCTCAAGAGTTTCTCTCTTCTGCACAGATATGCAAATGTGGTAGAGCCTAGGAGAAAAATTAATCTAACACTCCCCATGTCTGTTTTTCTGTTGATGTATTTATGTCTGATGCCTGTTTTTTCACTTACAGGGATGGAAGCCTCGATTATGGAATGGTTTTCTGATCTCCAGTGTTCTCTATCAGCTGTTTCTTTCATTGGGCATCAAATTCTTCTTTCCTTCTTGGCTGCCTTATTTCTTCTTAATATTCTGCTAAAATAATTAAAAAAAAAAACCCACTAAATTTTTCTTGAAATTTAGAGTGGAAACCTTACATATGCCAAAACCAGCCATTAGTAAAAAGCCATTAGTAAAAAGCTTCCATCATCTCATTTTTTGTGGAGTTGCCTGAACCGTCTTAGGAATAAAACCACTGGTGGAGCAGTTTAGAACATGATATGTCCTCATTCTGTGATACTGTTGAGTGACTGGTACCTTCTGGTCCTTCTCCATCTGGTACTTCTAAAATTTTTCCTGAATGTACCTTATTCAACTACACATTCCCCACAGGATAACACTTGCTTCACCTGCATAAATGAAAAACGAAATATGAAAGTCGACCCTGTCATGTTGTGAGGATCTGATGCAGCATCTTTCACTCCCATGACATTTGTTATTCCAACTGACTGGAATCTTTCCAATGGTTCTGCATGATTTGGGGCCCTTGACATTGCTATTTTTCCAGCAGCACTGTGCAAGGCCAGAACAGAGGCCTCGTTAATGGTCTGGAAAGGAAGTGTAGATTTTTGACCAAATTTCCAGCTGCTAACAGAGGTTGTGCTGTGGCGATGCAGACTTGCAGAGGGAATGCTTTATGAAATTGTGGAAGGACTGACCTCCCAACCAGGAATCTGTCGTTACAAGATTCGGGACGGCAGAGGAAAGTAACGATACATCTCCATTTCAGAAGGCAAAATCTCTCTGTCTTTATTAGACAAGCATATTCTTTTGTAAACATCTTGTAAGCAAGTCTGGAGCAAAACACCAGGGGCAAAGGTTGTTTAGAATTCTTTCGTGGAGCTTTCTCACATCTCCCCCAGACCAGTGCCTGAGAAAGTTTATTTAACTTTCTCACAGGTCTTGCTGCTGTCTGATGCTTGAAAATTTCTGTCTGACCAGGCTGTCAGCATCCCCAGGAATCACCAAACATAATTACCCCACACTTCTACAAAATAAATTCTGTGTAGTTTTCTGAGGAAGAAATAATATCCCACAGATCTACTGAGAGAGTAGTTGACTATGTCCTATGTGGTCCTTAGAAGAGCCAGGCAGCAGAAGTCATAAGAAGTAACTTTCTGCCATATTTTTCATTCACAAAAGTCAAGAGAGTTTTAAGGGTAGAAGAGATGTTAAGTAACTTTGTTCAGTACTATTTTTGCTCATACACTTCCTTGGTTATCTTCACCTGTAATGTTAAATGGAGAGATAAGAAGAGATTTAATTTAATTTAAAGAGATTCTCAGCCCACCTGAATGTTGATGAAAGACTGAAGCAAGTATCATCGCAAGCAGATTATAGCATGAAAATTAGGGTCTGGATTTTGAAACCTTTTCTTATCCTTTTTGGTTTTGTTTTTTTTTTTTTTTTCCCTTTTTGGCCTGGAGCTAATGGGGTCCTCTCCAACTACTTTTTACCTAATTGCTTTTTCACTTCTTGTGGAATCATTCTGCTCTTTGCTGGATGATTTTCAGCCTCTCCCACTAGAAGTGGCTGAATTATATATGCTTGGAGAGAGAAATTAAATGAAAATGTCTGGTACTATAATAAAAAGTACCATGAAGAAAGGACTTTTACCTGGGTGTTTATTACCATACAACACAGTATGGATCATTTTTGGTTTGCTAATTGATGACAGCAACTCACCCGTTGTTCTGAGGCTGGCTGAGTGTGGTTACCTGCGGAACAGGGGCACTGACTGGGGTAGGAACAAATAGCAGAAGGTGTCAGGGCCTTGGGCACTGTCACTACCAGCCCTGTGGCTGGACCAGAGCTGTGCCCAGGGCACTGTCACCTCACTGGGATCGCAGGCTGTGCTGCTCCCAGCAGGGACCAGAGCGGGTGAGGGCCCGGTGGGGAGCAGGGCCAGACCTGGGGAGCTGCCTCGGGGGGGCTGCACGGGGCCCAGGGCGGTGCAGGCACCAAGGGGAGCAGGGCAGAACCCTGGCTCTGGGCAGCCGTGCTCACTGCCAGCTCCTCTGACTTCCTTGGGTAAAGCAGATTTTACAGTGCTCCTCTCCTAGAAACAAATGTGTTCCAACTAGGTACTTTAATGTTTCAGAAACAATATTTTTTTATTTTTTTCCTGGAGGGAAGGCATAAACTGTAATGGTTTCCAAGGTTTAATATGACATTCTGCTACTTAGTGATTGCTTTCTTTATCTATACAGTGCCTGGATACACAAAGCCCATTTGCAGCTCAGGTACATATATCTAGCTGTATTGTTTTGATCTTGCCTCACGAGGATGGTGTTTGACAGTGAGTGTCAATTTGCAAAAGCATGTTGTCTGCAATTCTTGAAGAACAAAGCAAGATACTGATTTTTTGTTATTTTTTTTAAGCCAAGTATGAAGGTCCAATTTTTTTTTTAACATTAATTTCAGTGAAGTATCAGAACTTAAAGGATTTAATTATGAGGTCAAGTGGAAACTTCCCATAGAGAGCTTATATTCTTGTTGACCTTTCCCACATGTTCTTCAGTAAGAACAACCATTTCGAGACTCAGCTGGAAAATGGATTATACTGACAGAAAAGTGTAATTGTTTTATATTTGCTGAGGAAGATCATGCACCTGAACCACATGCCAGTTACATCAATAGAAATTCTTTTCAATACTTTTCAACTATGGCCTGTTCTGTTGGTATTGTATAGAAAATGTGGAATGGTAGCATGAGATTGAGAAAGAAAGATAAAAGGACACTATAATAAATGGACTGGTTAAAAGATAAACTGCATACAAACACTTTGTACACCAAAGCAGATGAAGCATTATCTATTGAGGTTTAATGAGGTTTTGCTAGCAGTAATAGAGACTTAGTGGAGAGATCTAGCCTGTATATCAAGTAACCTTCCCAACCACAGAAATTTTTTGCTTGTCAAAAACATTAAGTTTTTTGTCTCTGTGGCCTTTTAAAATCAGTTAACAATAGAAACTGTAATTTTAGGAACAATTTCTTCATATGCTTAGGAAAAATATGTCCTTTAACAACACGTTTTGTGTTTAGTGTTTAGGTAATTTCCAAGCATATGATAATTTTCAAGGATGCTTTTCCTGAGTGTCCTAGGCTAGGGTTACTGGAATATGGGGAACCACAGTGGGCTAGAGGGCTGTTCATGAGTGTACTGGACTGCTGTGATGAGTCTGCAGCCATTTCACTCAGCTGCACTGTATTCTAAGATTGCATGTGTTCTGATACACGGTTTTACTGGGTTTGCAATAACTGAGAGGAAAGGAAGCTCACACAGCACAGGTTAAGACATAAAAGGTACAGTGGAAGACTTGTAGATGCCAGGGATCACGTGAACAGTCAAGGTTGCTTGTCATATTCTATCAAGTACCAGGTGCAACTGGATCTGGTCTTTACTGTGGTGGTGGAGAATCTGATCAAGCAGAATGCCTTGTATTGATGCCTTGAGAGGCTAGAACAGAGGCTAGACAGAGTTAAAGGAATAAAGCAGGTATTTATTAAAAAGGCCTTCAAAGGCAGTACAAGAGCCCAGCCATGGCTCCACCCAAGATGGATGATGGGTCACACATTTTCGCACTTTTATACGTTTTGGTCCATTTCCATATTGGGGTTAATTGTTCAATTACACCTTCAGGCTATGAAGTCCCGTCCTTCCAGATTGCTTTCCTCAATTTGCCATTGTTTATATCTTTTTGGGCCTGAAGCGGCAACGGTCTTCTTGGTTCTTGGGCTGGAAATGAATTGTTTTGTCTAACTACCCTGTGGAGAGAACTTGCTAAGACTTTGTATGAAGTTCAGAGTTATATACTAATGCAGTACAGAATCTGGAAAATATGAAAGCTAAAACTTAAGGCATCAGTATGATAACTTCTCTCAAAAGCGCTCGTAATTTTTGTTACACTTCAACACAGGAAGATTATTCTTTTGATTGCTGGTAGAGACTGGGTTTTTTCCTTTTGCTAGAGTAAAACTGGATAGCATTCCAGAAAGATGCCTTATCACACCCCATAAAGATACATGAATGAAGTAGCAAATACTTACTAAAACCCTATTTTCTGTGTTATGCAGTCATATTAAAGGAATATAAGGGTTCTTTTGATTTAGTCCTATGAAACTCCATGCAGATTTGCATTGACAAATACACTTGTGTTATTTTCTTCTGCTCAAACATCAAAGTGAATAGGGGTAACCTAATTCTCATAGAGGAGCTCTATGTAGTAAAGTGTCTGAGCAAATATCTTATTTACAGTCTTTAAGGACCCTGTTAGAATGCAGCAGAGGAGATGCATATTCTGGCCACAGTGGTCTGATAATATGGCTGTATGTGGCTTCTGGACCAGCCAGAGCTGACTCACATTAGCCAACTGGAAACACAAATAGAAAGAATTCACACATGTGCACACACCTTACAAGCCCTCTGTCTTTAGATGTCCTTGAAAATCCAATTGGATTATTGAATAAAGGTACTAATTAATGTATCAAATGTTGATATCAAAATCATGGAATCTTAATTCCAGGTTAGAGACTCAGCTGTTTCCCTTCCTGTTATACAAGTTGTCAATAAAATAGTGTTCCATTTTGCTGTTATTTTGCCGAAGAGGGAAGAGATGACAGAACAACTAAGTGATTATAGAGAATTTGCAGCAAAGTTGGCTATAGTGTCTGTGTATGTGTGCATGTCTATGCAAACCTTCTGACTTCCGAATTCAACTAAATTGTACACAGGCTCATTGGGGAAGCAGCTTCTTGATGTTGTTTTCATGGACTGGGTCTTATAACAGGGCTTTGCACTTAAGAATTCAAACAGTGCATAGTTGAGATGCTGAAAAAGCATTAATTTTCTCAAAAATTTCCTTACCCATGTTAAACCTAATTTAAATAGCTTTAGTTTCATCATTTAAACTATGCATTATTAAGTATACAAACTGATAAAATTAAGTATTTTTCAAAGGAAAATGCGTGCTGATGTCTCTGCATACTGTTAAATATTTAAGTAAACATCATTTCTGCAAATTTTGTGGTGGAAAATAACTTTACCAAAGCAGATCAAATGAGCACGTCTCCCTAGTACTAATTCGAATTATTCACCACTGTATATCTGTATATGTACATAAAAAACATGCAGTAACTGTACAAAGCAGAGATTGGGTGAGTGTGTGGAAAGGATGCCTTCAATGTGCTCTGTCATATTTCAAATTGCAAATCAAGCACAAAACAGGTAAGGATTTTCCTGAAAATCACTAAGTACTCCAAACTGTGGTGAGAGTTAGAACAACATAACGTATGTGACTGTCTCTTGGGGGGAGATTAATTGATGGGTATGAACTGAGCAAAGGAATGTTGTGCACTGTTCACCTTGGCCTCATTAGCATGCTAAAACTTAGTTATGCAAAGCATTGAAGTACAAAGTTGCTCTTACTTTGATACTGTATGTTCTAGATGAGAACTCTGCACTGCACACAGATATTAGCCAGCTGGCTTGTCTTCAGCAGCTTTATACAGCCACAGCTTAAGCAGAGAGTGCTGTCAGGAAACAACTCTTATGTTGATTTGCTGAAACAACTGACAGTCTTTCCCTATTCATAGGATGCATTTATTCTTGGCTTTGCCTACCAAAGCTAATCTCTGAAAGAAAGATGGATAAACTCTCCTGGTTTGTGTAATCTCTTGTAAATATGCTTCAAACTGAGCAGATGTCAAATTGTCATGCTTGTAATGCCACACGTGTATGAAAGTTTATGACATGCATGGCAGCATGCTCCAGCAGCAGAGCTAATGCCATTAGTAACACAGCAGTCAGACATCATAAAGTGGAAATAACAAAATTGGTGAGAGGAATGTGCAAGAGGCCAATCGCTTTAAATCAATCCCATCTCACATGACAGAACAGGGCTATACATTTTCAGCCCTCTTAATTTCCTGCTTTTCTAACTCTTAACAGTAAAAGCATGCATCGTCATAAGAAAGACATATCTCCAGGTCTTTCCTTTAGTAAGGAAGAAAAAGTCTTATTTCCCTCAAACCTACAAGATAACAGGAAGATGCTGACCTTGGTAGTTGTGAGAAGGAGTTTCAGTAATACCACAGTTACTCGGTCTGAGCGATTTTAAGTTAACACACTCTAAGTCAGGACACCAGAGACCACAAATAGAGCTATGATCCTCTGTCAGATGTGGATTCAGAGGCAAAATTATCTTCTGTGCCATCAGAGACACTGGCTTGTGACAGATAATGGTCAGAACTTACTCATGCTGAAATGTACTTTTTGTACTTAATTCTTGTTGGTTTTTTTAATTTGCCTTAGTTTTGCAGTCAGCTGGGATTGATAGCATCAGACTGCAGGAATATCAAAGGAAATCAGAAAATGTCAAAACTATCCAAATACTGACTAGTCATTCTGACGCAGTGAGCTAATAAACAGGGGTATTTTTCTTCTGGCTAGCTTGCCCAATCTAGCCACAAGTCTCATCCTACTGGTAGCTGGATGCCTTCCTGATGTCCCTGTCGTGACTAAAGTACCCTAAGTCACACCTGCTTACTCACTGACAACAAGGCAGTTGTTGGGAGGCAGTGCTGTGACTTGGCAGCTGTTAGGTCTGCAACTGCACAGCAAATTAAATATTGTAAGGCTTTGTCAGCAACCTTTGCAGATTGCTTTATCAAAGAGAAGGACAATAAGGTAAATGTTTTGACTTTTTTTGGTACAAAAAATTTGTTTTTTATATGAATCTGCAAAGAATTTTAAATCTTTCTCTGAAGACTTGATACAGCCGTGTGGATAATGAGAAGTGAAACTTGTCTCTGAAAAGATGTATTGGCAATTTTATTCCCTTCGGTCCATGCTCGGGTACTGGCTGTTTGCTGTGAGAGGTCTCAGACAGCCGAGCACCAGAAACATCTCATGCTGGCCATGCTCATGATAGGCAGGTACCACATGTCACCTTCACTTTCCCTAATGCAAGGAGACAATGTCATGAGGAGCTTCAGTGAAGATTTACAGCCCATTGAGATCCCTTTTTCTCTTCTCAGGAGCTAATGTAAGCAATAAAGTACACAAGCTCATGGAGCTACATAACTCTTTTTGTCAGCTGTGTCATTTGGATTCAATATATCCCATACTAGGTGACAGGAGTGTCTGCTATTGTGTGGTGAATGTGCTGAAAAACCAAGCATAACACTCACTTCTTCCCTTCCCACAACCCAACAAACAGCATCAAATCTTTGGGCAAGAGCAACACAAGCCTTGCAGGTGCAATCCTCTATTTGCAAGTGCTGTCCTAGCTAGATCTGCATATTTGTTTTCATGCATACCTTCTCTTCTTTGCTGCTTTCCCTTTTCCACTCCCCAGATACAGTAGAGGCAAAGTGCTGTCATGTCATCCCCTGTAATTCTTGACAGTATAATTTCCCTAGGTCAAAAGTAAAGCTGTGTGACTGTGAGGAAAGGGGTATGCTTCTCCTTTTCATAATGGCAAAGTGAAAGTTCCAAAGAGATTTGTCACTTTCAGGAAATAAAAACTTGCAATGAGTGTTTATATAACTTTTGTTTTAACTTATGTCAGTGTTTTTTCAATATTTGTCAGCACTATTGCTAGAATAAACAGCAAGTTGGGACAAACTGGCAAGTCTGTGTATTCTCTTTTTGCTGAACCGAAGCGTGGTGCTGCCTATCATAAATCTGTTTCACTGTAAATTAGGACAGTCTCTTTGCTTCTGGAGCACAGTTAGGGAGGAGAATGATGATGGCCAAAAATAGCTATGATGTGACAGGTGTTATCATTGCCATGGGTAAACTGGTTTGGGAAAGGTTAATTTCTGTTGCAGTTGTTACTGTAGAGATTTGAGTCGCTGCTTAGGTGACCAGAGCTTTGTCACAGTATTGTGCAGGCTGACAAATGACTTTGTGCAAGGAAGGTGTTCTGCTTCCTGGGCGATATTTCAGGTGACATTTATTAGTTAGGAATAATAGAATGCATTTATACATACATATACATACATACATATATATATATACACACACCATCTGTAGGAAATTATTCATTGAGCTGCACAGGAGAATCAGTGACCCATTCCAAAGGATCCACCTTTACTACATTGTCTGGAAGTTAGGCATCCTTGTTCATATCTAAAGGGGAAGAGGCAGAGGAAAACAGTATTTTGTTGGACATAGACAAGGGGTGGGTGAAGAAGAAAATATATGATAACATCTGGACATTTAAGAGACTGATGTAACTGGTCATATCTGGTCATACCAGTCATCTGGATAAAGCACCTACATTTGATCTATGCTAGCAATCTCCTTAAGAAATTCAGTAAGAATAAGAAGCTTCAAGGTTCTTTTCTCTAGATCTGGAAGACTCATTCCATTCTCTCCTTTTAAACTGTAGCAAACTAAACACTTGTAAAACATTTGAATCCTGTAATAATTCATCTCCAATTTCTCTGTATGTATACAGCCCTTTGCATCTCATTACTTTGTTTGCCTTGAAGAAAGTCTGACATTTTCTGCGAGGGCTGAAATGGGAGCTTTTTTGAGATCATGAAAGGTGTATCCAAAACAAAAACTAACAACCCAAGGAGCTAGAGAAGATCTAAATTATAAAAATAAATGTGCTGTATGCTTAGCTAATTATGCCAGGATTTTTGTAGGGTTTCTTTTTAATCAGGTACCAGTCAGAAAGCTCTGAGCTACTGCCTGATTTTCCTTCTCTATTTAACATTTGAAGGAAAGAAAATTAGGTCCTAATTTTGCTTTAATTTTATTGTTTGTGTCCTTGCACTCATAATTAATATGTTTTGTACTGCAGGAGGGCGAAATTATATGCTCATTATGGAATTAATTAAAGTCAGATTAAGACAATTGATTCCCCACCACCATCCCTGCTGTGATAAGACTTTGGGGGGACTTCTGCCGCTAAGGCATTATTATGTTCTCTTATTTCCTCTGGAACTAGGCAGGAACTTCTTCCTCTTCCTAAAAGAAGGAATGCAATTGTACCTATTTGTTTTCAGTTTCATTAGATTTACTCAGTGTTTCAGTCTTGCTTAAAATTTGGAAAATTGTATGACTCAATCTGGAGCCAACTTTTTCCTTGGTTTTGGGGTGGTTTTTTTGTGTTTTTTTTTGTTGGTTGGCATGGGTTGTTTTCAGTTTTTCCTGACAGGTTCTTCCCAAGTCTCAGAGGTCTCTGATCCCACTGGCAGGGATATCTATGCATATATAAGTAAATCATGTAACTCAGCAAAGAGTATCCCCAGCCACTGCTCCCCGCAACCTCTCTGCTCATCTCTCCCCTTTGTAACTCCTGGATGAAGTTCAAGGGCTTACATCAAACAGATGTCTATAGACATCTCATTTAAATTTGAACATTTAGACTACACTTTCTAGGGAGATAACAGTCCTGTTTTGTTGTTGTAACCAAGCACAAACAGAATCTACTGTGGGTGACAAGAGAGTAATTTGTATTGTAGTACATGTTTATGGTTTAAAAGATAACCAATCAAAAAAAAAAGGTAAAAGGATGTTAACATTCCCTACAGAACTGTAAATTGAAGGATTGGAGTTCTTACTTGACTCCAAGACTGAGAAAAGCAAAGACTAAAAACAGAATGTATAAGTGAGAAGTTCAAAAGCAAGTGAGTAAGCACTTTTGATGTGGTGCTGTAGGCGGGAAAGGTCTTAAAGTTGGTGTGTCTTGCACTGGCAGGTGAGTTCCATGCTGAAAGGAAGTCAGTGAGCTGTAGCTGCCCTGGAATTGGAGCTGTTTAGTACATAGGTAGAGCAGTACTTCCCCCAGCAGTATGATGTTTCCCATATGACAAAATCATAAGGAAAGATACTGAGAATAAAAATAAATTAATAATTTTCAGGGAATTAAATTAGATGTCCAGTACAATTACCTGAAGTTCTTAGCAAGCAAAACAGTTTTCCTTTTAATAGAGTTCTTTGGTGTTTAAAATGTTAAAAACTATTTTAAAATTTTTAATGAAAGGTATGTCATCTACTGCAATATTACCAAGCGCTTCCCAGCTGCAATTGTGATGATAATGTGGAGAAAGTGTTTGTATTCTCAAATTATTGCATTTGTACAGTATTCATCTTGTAGTTTACTTGAATATTTTGTTGAGGGTGCATTTCTTATCTTTTTTGTCTTTGTCTTTTTTTCTGCTGAATTTTATATCCTTTTAATAAGAAAGTTATTTTGCTCTGCATTTGCCAAGGGAGTCATGCAGGTTCATTCTATTTTGTCGAAGTGTCTTTTTTGTTAGAACAGCAGATAGCCACTCACTAATTAAAGTAAATGGCACACATTAATGTCTCTGTGGTGCTTTCTTTATTTCAGATTGATATTTCCTGTCACCTGTTTCTCCCTTTTGATAAGGAAGATATCTGTGCCCTTAATTTACTTGTGTAGCTTTGTAATGTTTACCCTGTTTTATGAAATATCACTAGACTGTAGTGAGATCGGTGATCTTTGAGCTGTTTTATAATTACTGACACTGGTTTGGTAAGTGATCTGAAGAAGTCTATGACAAGTAATTGCTACTTGCATTGGTAGCTTTGGACATTGCTAAAAAACCCTACTGAGACTGAGCTTTGAGATGTTTACATTTATGAGTACAAATCATACTAAACCCACTGGAATAATTGAGCATCCTCCTTCAAGCTTGCTCAGCTACCTTGTGGAATAAACACTCTTGGAAACCATGTCTGTTCAAAGTGATTTCCTCAGTCTTACAGGTAATTTGTGATAAACAACATAGATTGTATGATACTTTTTTCTCTCAGTGTCTCACTTCAGTAAGTGCAGGTGCCCTTAAAAATTTCCTCTAGCGTTAGGTGTATTCCAATTTATTAATCTACTTTTATTGTGTGTGATGTAAAAGTAGTTAATTATTTTAATCCTACAGGATGAACCAAAGCTTTGAAATGTTGATGCTAATCATCTCTTCCTAACCATGTTTGTCAGAAAGGGAGGATTCAAAATCTGGAGACTCACAACATTAATGAATAACAGACTTTCTTAACTGATCTCTGTCAGGTCCTGTATGCAACTGTTTCTCTTCAGTGTGCCTGCATTTTTTACCCCTTTCTAGAACACTATTATACAAATCCTCCTTTTTATCACTAGGCCAGGAGACACATGACTGCAAAAAAACCTGGCTCGATTCCACGACTGAAAGAAATAACTGCATGTCAGCAAGTCATTGCAGTGTAGAGTGAAATGAAAATAAAACACTTGTCAAGGCATGAAAGTCTAATAAGTCTTCTAAACTTACATATTGAGATTTATATTCTCTTTTGAAGTGGATACAAATGTGTCTGACATGCTGTTCCTTGTTCAGGTGATCTTGATGAATGTAGCTAATTGTTCTACTGCTGTTATCTGTTGTAGGTTGCCTAATAACTCTTCATAAAACGCCTGTGTCGCTACCCTTTCAGTCATTGAAAGGAAGCTATAAAGTGGAACTATTAGAGACACCCTTTGACTCACTAAAGGCTGATAACACCAAAGCCTGATAACTAACACTACACTATTAAGTGAAAGAAGCATTGGAGCCAGTAGCAGGAGTGACAGCAAGAATTGGTGAACTTTTATCATTTATTATTTTAAAATGATCAAACTTTAGTAGAAGGTGTCTCTGCCCATGGCAGGGGAGTTGAAACTAGATGATCTTTAAGGTCCCTTCCTACCCAGATGATTTCATTATAAGTCTTTGGGCCAAGAGGGAGGTAACAAAGCTTTTCTCCTTTCTTCCTTTTCTTCTACCAGTATTCCTAGCAGACTTTGCAAGGCCGAGAAGGTTTAAAGGGGAGGCAAAGGAAAATATCTTAAACAGGTTGAGGACTAAACGTAGGATTTGGGTTTTTGTTTGTACTTTTATAATACTTAGGTACAGCTGAAAGCCTTTGGTTTGATTTAGCTTTTTGGACACAGTCAAAAACTTCTCAGAATTAAGGTGTACTAAGGAGATTAATATAGATCAATTCTGGAAGAGTTAAAAAGAATTCTCTAAAGGGGTGCTGATACAGAAAACAAAAAAGTGAATCTTGGAAGAGTTTAACTCTGCGCTTTAGAAAATTGATGATGTCTTATATTCATTAAAAAAAAGACTTTTTTTCAGGGGTTACAAGGCAGATGTGAATCAAGTCAACAGAAAACTGAAGAGGCAAATTAATGCTACTATGCTGGTCAATAGATTAGGAAACTAAAATAAGCGCAACACTTAAATGGATTCCCCAAGGCCTTTGGTCTGTGAGGAATTCAGGAGACTTGATGCAGGTAATCAATCACCTGGAAGGGAAACTATTGACTACACAGATCCTATCAGTCTATTTCAATAACAAGCCAAGTGAATAAACTGACTTTTTTTACAGAACAGTCGAATGTCCTCAATGAGCTCTTTCAGTCCGAGATTTGAGTGTATGCCTAATTTTCCTGTTGCACAACTTAAGAATTTCTACCTGGGTTATGTTTTTTAACTTCTAGAAAGTAGTGTAATATATGTAATAAAAATTTGTGCTAAAAGGAGAATTAAATCCGCAGCATTTTGTAACAAAGCCAAAGGGACAGAGGCAGCAGCAATATGCATCAAGTAAGTCAGATAACAGAGAAAATAGATGTCTCCTGAAATGTGTTTTTCAAAGGATTTGTTCGTCTGAAACCTCAGTAAAATCTACAGTTGATACGCATCT
>WAAE01019862.1:56927-98457 GCA_013400495.1 Nicator chloris
AATAAATTTTCCTTAATTATTAAATGGGCGTATTCATTTATAACAGTAGGAATGTGCATATTTACACAATTAGATGGAATGTGCATATTTGCTGCAACAGTAACTGGCCAGCAGCTGGTGTGACCGAGGCCCTATTTGTGTGTGAACTCCTACTCAGCAAAGCATTCTTGGGCTTATCTTTGACCCCAACATTAATCACTAACTAACATGGTTGGACAAATGAGATAATTAGCAGTGTTTAAATAAGATCTTTTTTCTTGGACTCTAAAGTGTAGTATCCTCCTGAAGAACTGGGAAAACAGCAAGATTAATTTTCTTTTTCTCCAGGGCTTCCAAATGAGCCCTTTCATGGAAAAAGCACATGTAAGTTAAGGTATTAATTTGACAGGTATCTGAAGATTACTCAAATCTATCAATATTTCCTCAGAAAATTTAATTATAAGAACAATAATAAGCTCAACGTTTTTTCCTCAAGTTGTGTCCTGTTACAACTAAGTTGATCTCAAGTCATTAAAAGGATTGTTTTAAAAGCTAAGAGTTGTGTTGGTCTTTCTGGACTTTCTGTAACTCAAATGAAACTGATTTTTAAATAGACATTTGGTATGCACCTGTGATTTCTGGGCATTAGCCTCTGGATGTACATAGCTGAACAGTTAGTCAACATCTCCAAATAATACAAACATTGACTCTTCAAGATTATGATGAAGGCTCTTTCAATGGCATTTCACTCCAGTGTAAAATTTTCTCAAATAAGAGGCTTAGAGCTTATCTTTTCTGCTAATATAGGTTTGTTTTTTCCCCCTATCCATAGATTGACCTTGCTGATTTTACTTTCTGGGAAAACTAAAGTGTATTGTCTTTACTGTGTTTGTACCTCACGTATGTCAATTCCAGATGTTAAAAAAAAACCCCATATTTTTTAAAGCCATAAAATCTTGCATTTATTACAGAAAAATATTCAGAAGTAGTTCATTCACTTCTGAAGGGTCTCACTGGTTTGTAGAAGTCATATGTGGACAGATTTTGCTTCAGATACAAAAATCTCGGAAACTCTCAGACAAAGAAACATGAGAGTGCAGATAACTACAACTAACAGGGTAGCTTTATCTAGATTGCAGCATCCCACACAATATTTGATGTTTCCATAGCACATTCTTGATTTATAAAACCTGAGAACACCTCAGGAAGGTGGGAAAATGTTAATCTCCCCATTTTTATACACTTAGAAAGTAGGTCATGTTATTCATTCATTTCATGAAAAGATTTTCCTTCTCTTTTGTTCCACAATGATATACTTTTTTTTTAAACTGTCAGTCAAAACAAAGTGTAAAGACCACATTGCAGGACAAATGGTGTATAAATGGATTTTGTAAATTCTGTCATATCTATGCAAACATGACAAAAAGAAGGCTTCCAAATGAGGATGGTTAAAACACAGCACAGTTCACAAATTTCTAAATCAGCCTCTCAGCTGCAGCCATTTTCAGTATATTGCTTTTGGAAGTTAAGGTGAGAACTTTTCTTACACTAAAAGTTAACCCTACAGAATTCACTACATTCACTACAGAATGGGTCAGAATTTGGGAGTATGGTAAATTAAGATGTGCAAATAGGTGCTTTTAGCGCCTTTCCACAACTCCATTTCCAGTGCTGCTCTGTGCCAGAGGGTATAACTATTATTGAAATCCAGGGGCTGCCTTGGTCACAGGAGTCAACATGCATCAGCTGGGTGTGAAATAGCTGGCAAGTTCTTGTTTAGCTCTATAAATGCAATGCGAGTTCCTCTGAATGGATTAACATGTGCAGTTATTTGAGGTACTTACACATTTATTTTGATAATACCCTATATTTTATTTACATCAATTAAAGGCTTATGTGGATTTGCAGCCATTTCTACTGGCTTTAAAAGAAGCCAACAAAAGTGCAGCAGAGTCATTTTGGATATTCTGGTCTTATGTCAGCTTGTCCTTAACAAATGCCATTCCATTTTGACAAAAAACAGTATCTTTCTTCCATTAGAAGGACTGCCACGACAATACAGGTATTGTCACTGCTTTGTTAGGCTTAATTGCTGATTTAACATCAGTGTGGTCAACTGACCATGCTAATAGGATTTTTGCATAGCTTGAAGAAATTGTCTTCTATGTTCTCGCTAAAGAGTTTCTGAGCACAGGTGCCAATACAACAGATTGTGGCCTCCCTGCTGCACAGACTCTGATCGAGAATACTGGCATCTTGAAAGAATCCTAATATGCACAGTAAAATTGAATGTTACAGTAATGCATACAAACAACTGGCCTCTTTCTTCTTCCCTCTTCCACAGAGCATAAGTGAGGAGATCTGGAGTACTGGAACATCTATCTCTAAAGGAATTCCTTGACCAGAAATGTCAAGGACAGAAAAAGCCAATTTTTTTAATATTTAGCTTTGAAAAATCCTATCATATCAGAGTAGAAGATTAGCAAGGATATAAGCCAATGGAGCTGATAAGATGCCTAGTGGATATCAGAGATAAACAGCTTTATTGTGTATTTATCTTGTAGAGCCTAAATTTTGCCCTCACTGTCTTCTATTTCTGCACTTATCTTGGAGTTTCTTTATAGATGAAAAGTTTATTGAAAGCTCTGCAAGGAGGCCCAGTTCCATATCCTGCTGGGAACTTTTTTGACATGTCATTGAAACATGAGGATGTACAAAGATTAGAGACAGGAACTGAAAAAATCAATGACATTCAGCCCAAGAGGAGCCAGAGAACGGTGCAGTTTCTAATATCTTAAAGAGGAATGACTCTGAGTGGCACAAGCTTTTCTCACTGGTGCTCCAGGGAAGGTATTTGAGCCCTGAAACAGTGCTGCTTATGAAATAATGGATGTAACCTAACCCATCTTGCTACAGAGAGAAATAAAGTCATAAAGGGACAAAAGCTTGAGTTTTTATGCCCACCCCCAAGGTTTTGAGAAAGCTAAAAACACATAACTAGAGTTTACATTCTGTCATATGACACAATCATTAAATTTGCTGCTGGTTAATTGGAATGCTAAGCCAGCATCTGGGGAAATCTAAAGGCAACAATTAATGTGTCCTGAAGCTCGTGAACATCGAAGAGAGAAAATTCTCTGGTAGTTGTTAGCTTATTGCTTTTTCACTCTCCTTTTGTTACAGCAGGGGCAGCTACCTTAGGCATCCCAGTGTATGACTGCCTCTTCTAACATGGCTTTTATCACCATCCTTCAGAGCCCCATGAGGGCAGGAAACCATTTTGTGTAATGTACACTGGAGTTGTGAAATTCACCTTTCGGTGGCTCTGAGGGCTGAAACAGAGGTAATGAGAAAAGGCAGGCCCGTTTTCACTAGAGTTCATGGAGTGGCAGATTAATTTGTTGAAACAGTCTTCCCTTGGGATTGACTTTAAGAGGCAAAAGATGTTGAAACAAAGTATCTCAAAGCTAACCTTTAGTCTCAGCGGCCCTATGTGTCAAGCAAAGGATTATTATTTTCCTCATTAATCAAATAGGTAAAACCAAAGTATACAGATTATGCAGGGTTAGATTATGTGTTTTGAAGGGATCAGGGTTTGGGCTTATTGTTGTGACTCATAATGACCCATATATCTTGTGCTGTTTGTGCTGTAGTAAAATGACAGCACCGTGGTGACATTGACGCCGTGCTGACAGTGCTATTCAAGTAGGGATGCGTCTTGCTTGTTTTCCCAGCGGATGCAAAATTTTTCCAGCTCCTGTCTCATGAAGACTTGGTCAGCAGCTACACTTCAGATCCAAGTTTAGTAGTGAAATTCTTGCAGGGTATGCAGAAAACGAGCCAATGTCGTGCTATTAATATTTATACATTGGGTTTTCTATCTCTCACTGTTTTTTCCCTGTCTGTTGAAGACCTGTCTTTGCACTACGCCAAGTGCAGCTCAGCTTCCCAGTTTGCAGTGCCTTCACACACCCTGGGGCCAGCACAGTAAGTACTGACGGTGAGCTGAACACAGCAACCACTTAAGGAGCTGAGATGGAGAGGCATCCTTTCTTCATTTAAGTATTTCTTCCTGCTGGAGCTCTGTTGAATTACTGAACACTTATTTGCTTTCTCATTATTTGCTTAATTCAATTGCATGGCCTGAAATTTTCTTTTCTGGGAAGAGAAGGCTCTTCTTACATGCCCCTGTGAGCTTTGGATACTCTACCAATTTGTTTGCTGCTGGTAGATGGAAGCAGGCAGCTTCATTCCTGTTCTTCCCAATTAATATATGCAATGCTTTTTCATTCCTTTCACTGCTCTGTAGATATCTCTTCTAATTCTATTGCTTCACATTTTTATTATTAAATTTGCATTGCTCTCAAGTTTTTCTTAAAATAAAGAAAAAATCCAGCAAATCATGGAATTGTTTAGGTTGGAAAAGCTCTAAGATCATCATAAGTTAACAGTTAACTGTTAACCCAGCACTGCCAAGTCCACCACTAAACTATGTCCCCAAAGTGCCACACCTGCATGTCTTTTAAATACCTTCAGGAATGAGGACTCAGCCACTTCCCTGGGCAGCCTGTTCCAACACTTGATAACCTTTCCAGTGAAGCATTTTTTCCTAATATCCAATCTAAACCTTCCCTGGTGCAACTTGAGGCCATTTCTTCTCTCCTGTCACTTGTTACTTGGAAGACCGACCCCTACCTGGGTACAACTTCCTTTCAGGTCTCCACTGAGACTTCTTTTCTTCAGGTGAAACAGCCCTAGCTCCCTCACAAACTCCTTGTAAGACTTGTGCTCTAAATCCTTTATTAGTTTGTTGCTCCAACACCTCAATGTCCTTCTTGTCGGGCCAAAACTGGACCCAGTATTTGAGGTGTAGCCTCACCAGTGGCAGGTCCAGGGAAATGATCACTGCCCTGGTCCTGCTGGCCACACTACTGCTGACATAAGCCAGGATGTAGGCTTTCGAGGTCCTGTGAATTCCATTTACTGGATGGCTCATTGGTTTTCCTGGAACAGAAGAGATTTTGGCAGGAGATAAAATGAGACTATTTATCACTCGTATTTATCACTTCTGAAATCCTAAATGATGTGTATATTTAAAGAAGCTATTAAACTCCTTTGGGACTGCAATATTATAATTTAGCTCTGCAAATTTCTATTCTGAATATAAGGTTTCTATATTACTGTCTAAAAAATTAACTAGTTAGCTAAACCACAACTAATTGCTACAGGGTAAAAATGTTTTTGTTCTACAACAACTTCTCTAATGCTGTATTAACTTACTGGTTGGGGGAATATTTAGGATGAGAAGCTTGACCCATATTAGCACTCCTAAAACCAAGTAATTCCTGGATAGATTTAAAAGCTTTGAGTTCTGTGTTATGCCTCTAAGATATTAAAAGCTCAGTGCACCAAATGGAGTGCTCCAAATTTTCAAAACTAAGTCAAGTCAGCATCTTCCCCTCGAAATCTACTATTCCATGTACTTTATGAAAATCCAGGTTCCCTCACAAGGGGCACTTTCCACTGAGGCTGAGATTCTTTAGTGGGATATTTGGCAGTGCGTCCTTTCAAGAAAAGCAAGGGGAAAGCACACCAGGTAGTGTTTGATTTCAAGAATGTCTAGGGAATCCATATTTGCCTCTTCAGTTTTCTGAGCTAACTGGAGAGCACATGGCCTCCAAGTGTTCCTTGCAATCAAACTTCCCTGTGTTTCAAAACTAGTCTGATGCTCCAGCTGTTAGTCTGCTGTAGGTGTTCATGTAAACACCTTGAGCATACAATTAGAATATTGACATACTGTATCAATTAGAATTTTGACAGAAAGTTCTTAGGGTGCCTTTCCATTTTCTTAGCTTAACATTGTACTTTTCTACTGTTAAAGGGTGGTAACCACGACTAAAAGGTATAGCTGTCCACTCTGTTACTACACTCAAAACAGGAGAGCTATTTGTACCCTGCCTCTTATTGTAGCATTGTCCAAACAGTCCTGAAAGCACTGAAGCTTTTAGTACTTGATAGGGACTGATAAATTTATGTGCTTAGAAGCAAGTGCAAGAAGCAATGTGGTAGATCCCTTAGGCTCTTGCCATGAAAAATCAGTGATTGCGAGCCCTCAGTAAGATCTTCTGTAGTAATTAACCATTTCTAACTTTATCCACCAATCACAGACTCTGTGCTCAGTGGAATTAAGCATCTCAGCCCATTAGCTGATATCCCTGAGCAAGTCAAGATGCCAAAAGACTATTATGTGTAATCCTTGATTTCCTATCATCTTTATCCCAAGATTATTGAATCAGCAGGCAGATGAACTTTAGTTTTCGATCCTTTGGCATGGTTCCAGGTACTGCAATATCTGAGATGATTTGCAAGGCATTTATACATTTTCAATAGGACGGAAAATCCTCCAAATGACTCCAAATCAGCTGAAGAACTGGAGGAAGAAAATCCATTATTTATTTACAAGAGAACGTATTCTGCCTCCCATTCTTTTTTGCACATGGCTTGTCAAACATCTTTTTCATACATTTGGAAGCTCTAAGGAAAACATTGTTGAGGCAAATATATGTACATCTAGATGTCTACAGGCAGGTGTAGTAAAGGTGTGTCACAGACAGAATGTGCATATTATGTTTACATGCTTAGTACTGATGTTTTTCAGAGGCTACTTAGTCATGTGCCTGAACCTGTGAGTGTGTACTGAGGGAGCTGTACAGAAGTATAAAGGTTTGCATGTAAGGGTTTGGTCAGCAAAGTGCTAATGGTCATTATTTCTGAACATTAAAGATTTTTTTCATTAACCATTCAGTTTTGTGAGGGAGTAACATTATGGAGTTTCTTTTTTCATCTGGGTAAGAGCTTTTGATGAGTGTTAAATAATCTAAAGTTTCTTAAGGTCTTGGGCTTAAAATTCAGTGCATTTCAAATATCATTTAAACATATAAAGGTATACTGTAAAAACCACCAAAGTCACAAATTTTCCTAGAGAACTGAAAGCCTCACTTCCTCTTGCACAGAGGTTCCTGAATTCTTTTTTCCTGTTGTTGATGAACTTACTCAAAAGATGTATCTTAAAATATGTCCACAAAGCACAATGCAGTACTATGGTAACCTGAGTTATCTGTGGGACAGTCAACATGAAGCAAGACACAACATGAGATCATACAGAGAGACTGCCTTGCAGCCTTGGAGCAATATATCTCCATGCCAGCTAGCTCTGTATCTTAGAAGGGTGTGGGAGTACATGCTCCCCGGGTTCCCCAGGAAGAGAGAAAGATGCAGGGATTGCATTAAAGTTTTAGAGAAATTAAAATATATTAAGTCACATAGACATGAAGTATAAGTCTAGGTTTTAGTTTCAAGCAGAAATACTCTAAGTATCTTAAAAAGCTGTCAGCCAGCACAAGGCCCAGAGACCTAAAGCCTGGTGATTTAGTTTTAGACATAACAAAACCATAGTGGAACACTGCATTTAGTTCCAGATAGAATAGGTACAACTTCTACGTTAATGAGATAGAGCTTTTAATGTTAATAAGATATGCTACATGCGTAGATTTTCGTAGTTTTACGTGCTTTTAGAATCAGGTTCAGATTGGTGCAGAAAGAATGATTTAGAATTATGTACTTAGTTAATTGGTTAACCTATAGATAGGGCCATGAATATGTATTTATGATTTAGGGATAAAAAGCCCCAGTTTCATGAGCAATGGCATCGATTGATTGATCACTCGATCAATTGATCCACCTCTACACTAGCTACTCCAGAGAGAAGGGGGCTCTGCCAGAAAAGCTGCAGACGAGGCTTTGCCAGATATTATTGCGGGGGTTGCTCTTGGGTTCTATCACTGTTACTGTTGCTGCTGGGGTCTCCAATTTATAAGCCTTTTTAGTAAGACCACATTTTTGGAACTCTTTGCCTTTGAGACTGGTGGATTTATGTAATAAACAACGTTATATTAACCGGAAACTGCTCTAGATTCCTTAAGACCTTTCAAACCCAGACTTCAGCTCGACAGAAGGGAGTTTTTGAGGCCTCTGTTACTAGTCAGAGTTCCCAAACCAGTTCATTCAGCACCAATTTAGAGCCTCTGCTTGATGGCCAGTTCATGCTGTAGGACATTCCTGCTAAGACCTTTGAGAATTTTATTTCTAACCCCTTGTGCTGCAAGTTGCATGTGTGTAAAACAGAAAAAGTAAAAATGCAATAGTACATCTTATGCATTTAACTGTTGTTTCATCTATGAATGAAGATTTTATGTAAATAAATTCTAACAATGTTACAAAACACACACACACAAAAGGCATTGTAACCATGTTCATCTGCAGCAAATTTCTCCACAGATGTGTGAGACTTATCATCATCTTTCAGCAAAGCACTTAGATTTTTGTGCTTCTTTTCTGAAGACTTTGTTGTGTGTGCCAGTAATCACAATTATTCTAGTAATCACACTCTCTAAGTGACATCCTGGAGTTCTCAAATCTTGCTAGCATAGCTGACAGCTATCAGAAAATATGTTAGCTTTCCCAAGGGGAATGTCAGTCAAATTCCCCTCTTGCATTTTACTGTTCCACCTTAGGTATGTGCATGCACATGTGCACACAATTTCTGGGGACCGAGAAAGCAGAGCCTTGCTGTTAGGTGCCCCAGAAGAATTTCACTGTAGAATTCTGGCAGAAATACCAAAACAAGTTCCATATTTCCCTCCCTCTGGTGACCACCTACTCCACCTGTTTATTGTTGCTTGCATCTGGCTTGGGGAAATGCAGGGACCTGGTTATCAGTCAGAACCACACAAGCACCAGCTGCCAGCTGGTTTGCTAAAACTTGGAGAGCTGTTTCCAATACATGGTAAAATGTAAATGGTAAGCATTTGTTATGATAAAAGTGCTGACATAATTGCAACATGAAACAAGTTAAACGTGTCAATTGATATCAAGGACGTGAGTCAAATGCTTTTGAAAAAAAAAAAAAGAACAAAAAATTGTTTGGGATGCTTTGTTCTTCCTGACCTGCATTAAACAGAAACAATGAGTGGTCCTTGGGAAAAGCAGATTTCAGATTCTGTTGCAGAGCAAAAGTATCCTGTAATCTTTACAATTTTATAGAGTATTCAAAGTAAATATCAGATAAAAAGTCATTAATTTTCATGTTTCTGTGGATCACTATAGATCAAAAGTAATTACTAATCTTGTTCTGCAAAGGAGTTGGCAGAAATAATAATGTATTGTTTTGCTAGTAAAATTGTTTGTATGAAGAATTGTTACGTAGCAACCTGCTTTTGCTTGAAAATAATTACCATCTTATTAAAGTGTGAATAATTTTTATATTAACTTTATATTAACCCAATGCCAGAAAAATTTTCCAGAACTGTTCCATTTTTGTTTACAGAATTAGGATGTTCTATTTTTATTATTCACTTTATCTGCATCTTACATGAATGTTAATGCTTGTGATCATACCTTTCACTAGCCACTGAAGAAAACAGATATGTGTTACAGGGTAACACAGCTTGGTTTTTTAGTTGAAGAGGAACATTGCCCTGTGAGGATCTGTTGATCTCCTGTGGAAGGGACAGGCACCTACCAGAAGCCGAGTTTTAGATACTGATGTATTGTTTAATCACTGAGGAAGCTGGATGTGACTCTGGGAACACACATAAAGTTGGGGCTGCATCCGAGCAGGCCCTTTTCCCTTTTCCCTTCTGGCCGGAGGAGCAGGTAACAGCCGGCCCCCCGGGGCAGCCCGGCTTCTACCTGGGCCTGGCCCAGCCCGGCCAAGCCTTTCTCAGTGACTCCTGGGCAGGTGAGAGGGGAGGAGAAGATGCCCTGGCCCGGCCAGGATCCAGCTCGAGCGGCTGTTAAACATCCTGCCACTCAGCCGTACCCCCGGAGGCCTGGCCAGGCTGCCCGGGCCCCAGCAGCTGCCAGCGCTGCCGGCCTGGGCTGAGGGAGGTGTCAGCCAGGCCTGCCGCTCCAGATGTCTGCCGGGCCCCTGAGAGCAGCTACGGGCCCAGGTGGGTCGGGCCGCGGGCAGGAGGCACCCAGCAGCCAAGCTGCTCTGAGATCCTTCGGGCAGGAGGCACCCAGCAGCCAAGGCACTCTGAGATCCTTCGGGCAGGAGGCACCCAGCAGCCAAGGCACTCTGAGATCCTTTGGGCAGGAGGCACCCAGCAGCCAAGGCACTCTGAGATCCTTCGGGCAGGAGGCACCCAGCAGCCAAGGCACTCTGAGATCCTTCAGGCAGGAGGCACCCAGCAGCCAAGGCACTCCGAGATCCTTCGGCGTGAGAAGCTGCCGCCCGGCAGAGAGTGTGTGACCACTGCAGGCCCTGGGCACCATGTTCCTTTACACAGATGAAACTGCGAAAGCCTTAATCCTTCTAGGAGAGAAACGGCTAAATTGGGGACACCTAAAAAGATAATATGGAGATATCAAAGTCAGTGAAGGAAGAGTGACCTCTTAGGTGGAAGAGATGACAAGATGCCTTAGTCCTAGGTTGAAAAAATCTCCTATGACCTATGATAACAACCAGTAATATGTTAAAAATATCCCTTTAAATCATGGACAATATGAATTGGGGAAATGATTGTTCTGATTTGTGGATTTGATCAAAGGTATTTGTGATAGATTGAGTAAATTTTGAATTTTTAATAACTGTGATCCCATGAGATATTTGAACAGAGAAAGATGAAATAAAAAGCCTTCTGCTCCAATGAAGAAGTGAAAGATCTCTGTCCCATGAGATGAAGAAATCCTTTGTGTTTGAACTGTTCATTTTTAAAATGACATCCCAGTATGTTTGAGTCCATGGCCCATATGTAGTCACAGGAAAGGCTACGTGATTTGGGACGTTCTCAACTGCAGATCTGTCTCTGGGTGGCTGCTTTTGTGAAAGTGGGAAGCCACAAGCAGACTGTTCTTGCACAGTGTTACCACAACAAATCAGGAGAGACTTCTCTCTCTAAAAAGACTAATGGGGGACTGTTTTATAAATGGTACTGACCTAGACTTCTAAGTTTTGCCTTTCTACGTTGTCTGTGAGAAAGAAAAGAAGTTAGGGAGGGAGGGGGAATGTTTTGAAAGTTTCGTTTTAGTTCCTTTTTTTTTTCATTTTCTTTCTTTTAGTGTGTGTTAACAAATCTTTGTACCCTTTAAGTTTGGGCCTGTTTTGCTTTCTCCCAATCCTATTCCATAGCAGAAAAAGACACTCAAACCCCCACAAATTGGTGCATTGGCCAGGAAACTAAAATTAGCAAATATAAAACCACTACAATATGTATTGCTACATTTTTATAGAACACCTCCTACCTAAAGATTTTATGGATGTTCATTTATTGACTCTTAGAACTATGCAAATCCAGAAACCAATGGCTAAAGAAAACCTATGTGGAGGTTATATGATTGTTCATATTGGAGGCAGGGAAACATTGGCAACTGGAAGGAAACTCAGGCAAGTTCCAAAAAATTCACTTAAAGATATCTCAGATTAAATACAAAAAAAAAAAGGTAGAGACTTCCAAGTTCTAGAAATGGTAAAGGTGGCTTCTAAAAAAAGTGGCTTCCTAAAAAAGACAATTCATTTAAACTGAAAATAGTTTTTTAGTCTTCTGATTGAGTTTTGTATATCTGGAATGAAACCAGCTAGAATTTTGCTTCCTGTCATCCTGAATAACTTAGTGAAGTAGGAGAAACAAAAGCATGTTAACTGAGAAAAGAAGGAAGACCAAGATTTACCAATGAAGGCCACCTGCTGTCATGATGCAGTGTGAATTTAATGGTTGTTTTAATGTTCAGTGCTCCAGTGAATGACAGATACTGCTCCTAGCTCCCTTTTATTATGTTTTGTCCTAATCTACATTGGTAGATTGCTGTGATTTCCAACTGTGTTTTCAAACAGACCATACTTATTTCAGTTTAAGCACTACAGGTGTGATGATGGTGAAAGTAAAATCTATGTGAGAAAACGTGACACTCCTGTGTTACTCCTGGAGGAGTGTGCAGCATACCTGAATTTAAAATAACATTCAGCTTTGGAACAGAGCAGTCAGTTTCATAAGATCAAAACTATACTAGGTTGCATAAACTATATATGCTTACCTTGGACATGTGATGAGAATCACCCCAAGAATAAAATTAAGCAGCGGTATTGGGCCTACATCAAAGAATCTGTGAAGGAATTTTCCCTGTCTGAGCATTCAGGAGCACTCTGGCAGTCACACTCCCACCAGCAGACACATTCACTGCTGGTACTGAAGCCCCTTGGCAGCAGGGGGCTCCAGTGACCTGGCAGGAGCACCACTTGATCCCCTCCCTGCACACCCCACGCTCACATAGTCAGATTTCCTTACCAGTTCGACTTTTGGGTTCCCAAAAAAGAGTCTCAGACATGGCATTCCTTAAAGCATTTTATTCACAGTGTGGTAACACAGAAACAGCTTGAGCTGATGCCTCTGAGGAGCAGCCTCAAACAAAGCAATCCCTGGGATTGTTTACCCTCTTGTAATGTATGCAGTCTAAGCCACTGAAGTCTAACTGCATTAAAGGTATTCCTCAACAAATCTTATCATTTAGGTTGGAAAATACCTCTAAAATAATGAACAATAACCATTACAACAGTAACAGTAACCAACGCTGCCAAAGTCCACCCCTAAACCATGTCTCTAAGTGCCACATCTGCAAGTCTTTTAAATATCTCCAGGAATGGTGACTCAACTGCTTCCCTGGGCAGCCTGTACCAATGCTTGACAACCCTTTCCTTGAGGATTTTTTTCCTGCTATCCAATCTAAATCTCCCCTGGTGCAACTTAAGGCCATTTCCTCTTGTGCTATAATTTTTTACCTGGGGGAAGAGACCAACTCCCACCTCACCACAACATCCTTTCAGGCAGTTGTAGAGTGATAAGATCTCCCCTTAGCCTCCTTTTTCCCAGTTTAAATACCCCCAGGTTCAGCTGCTTCTCCTAAGTCTTGTGCTCCAGACCCTGTCCCAGCTCCACTGCCCTTCTCTGGACATGCGCCAGCACCTCCATGTCCTTCTTGTCATGAGGGGCCCAAAACTGGACACAGCACTTGAGGTGCAGCCTCACCAGTGCTGAGTGCAGTGGGACAATCACTGCCCTGGTCCTGCTGACCATATTATTGTTGATCCAGGCCAGGATGGCACTGGCCTTCTTGGCCACCTGGCCACACACTGGCTCATGTTCAGCTGACTGTGGACCAGCGCCCCCAGGTCCTTTTCCTCTGGGCAGTTTTCCAGCCACTCTTTCTCAGCCTGTAGCACTGCATGGGATTGTTGTGACCCAAGGGCAGGAACTGGCACTTCACTTTGTTGAACCTGACAAAATTGGCCTCAGCCCAACAATCCAGCCTGTCCAGATCCCTCTGCAGAGCCGTCCTACCCTCCAGCAGACCAACACTCCTGCCCCTCATGGTGTCATCTGTGAACTGACTGAGGATGCACACAGTCCTCTTGTCCAGGTAATTAATAAAGATATTAAACAGGACTGTCCCCAGTACTGAGCCCCAGGGAACATCTTTGTGACTATCTGCCAGCTGGATTTAATACCCTCACTAATGCTGCCTGTGGGCTTCTTTTAGTTCTATGAGGGGACATGACTCCTACCACTCCTGGTCCTGCCCAGGTCTCATCAGCCACTGTCACATGAGCTGCCAGCTCCTGGCAGCTCCCTCAGGAGAGCTTTGACAACACTGAAATAGCTTACAAATTCATCTTGAGTTTTGTCAAGCTCTTCGTGTTACTTTTACAGAAACCTACATAAAAAGATTTTATCCATTTTAATTAAGGAATAACAGGAATTAATTTAGTGAAGGATCAAATCTATAATTAAACAGTACAAAATAGTTTTTCACATTCCTAGTTTGACAGGATTCTCTGGGAAAGGGAGATTTTATGCCATATGAAGAAAAATAATCTGAATTGACAGAAGATTTTATATGGCTGGTTTTGTAGTTCTAGATTAAAGTCTAAGTTGTAATTCGTGGGGTTTTGTCTTGAGTTGTAAGATACTTGTAAGATTTGGTCACAACTGCAACACTGATCAGAAATAATAATTTAGTTTGCTAAATGTTTCAGAAGCCAGCTTAATGTCATTCAGCACATCCAGGTGGAAATCGGTTTGCCTTTCTAAACAAGGGGTTTAAGTGGTAATCAGCCAGCCACCTTCAGATTATGTATGTCTTTCTAGTGTTTATTTATTCAGGAATGTTAGGCAGACAGCTGGTATGAGCAAAACAGTTCTGAACTTAGTTAAAATCTAACCAGTCAGATGGAACAGCACATGCTAAAATAACAAACCTTAGGTTCATCACTCAAGGGACAAAAGCTGTGAGGAGGTGAAATTCCATTCCACAGAAGAAGTAATAATTGAACATGTGTGAAAGTGAAATAATATCAAAATTTTCTGTAATAAAAAAAATTCTTTGCTCCTGACAAAAAATAATTTCAGACCCTTTGCACCATCATATGACATAACACATTATCAAAGTATTTGAAGTTAGTGATTTTAAAATACAGCATGAACTGTTGTGTTTTGATGTTTAATTGAATGTTACATGAGCTATAAAAGCTTTTGAGTTGTAGGAAGTATGCAGGAGACAAACACGTCTCATTTAACAGTGTTAACACAATGTTAATTGTGGCTTCCCCCAGATTATCCCACATGCTGCTTGTTTAACTGTGATTTTCAAAATACCAAACATATACCCTGAAGTAAGGTTTTATCTTCTATATTCATTTATTAAATTGGTTCCAAGCATTTGTATTCATCTTTGATGATTTTATTATAGTCAGCTGAACCTACCAGTTCATTAAGTTTATCCAGAAATAAATTTTTACTGGAATGAACTGGGAATGAGATGGTATGGAAAAGACACGTATTGGGGGAGTTTTTGTTTGGTTGTTTGGTTGGGGATTTTTTTTGGTGGAAACAAGCAACCTTTATATTCTAGTTTCATGTAAAATCTTTTCTAATCTAAGGGCTATGACAGAAAGCTTTTCAATCTTATGGTTATTCTTGTACTATTACCTTTTAGCTGCAGGAGTCTTCCACTGTGCATGTCAGCCCCATTGAAGTCTTTCCTGTGCATAGAAAGTTGCCTAAAAAAAGCCTTTGTGGGGATTATATAACCAATTATTGTCAAAAGTAAGGAAGAACCATTTTTATGAGCATATTTTTATAAGCACAACTATATGCAAAACATTTACCTTACAAAGCATTTATGTTAGAAAGCATTTAAGTTACAAAGCATTTACATTACAAGGCATTTACTTTATATCATATGCCTAAAAAATTGAATTTCTTTTCAAACCCTTACATTCCTGGGTAAATTTACCCATCCAGGCAATAGTGTTCTGAATTTTGAGGTAGGCCAAGGTTTCTTTAAAAATGTTTTTATTCCCATTGAACAGAAGTACAAATATCAACTGCATGCAAAACCTTAGCTTTGTTTCAAAAGTCATTAGTGTCTAAAAATGAACATGTAAAGTGAGCCACAACAGTAAATATATATTTCTAGGGAGAGAAAGGGAGAGCAGGTCGCAGTTGTAATCCCACTGCCGTTAGCAGTGGCTCTCTAAAAGGGTCTGGGCAGTTTCTCAGCCTGATATCAGGTTTTGATGACAGGTAGAGACTCGCTTCTTTTCAGAGCATTAGAGTAGCCTGACTTATAAAATACTGACCGAAGTGTTGATGCTAGGGAATCCTGTTTCTTTTGCTTACAAAATCTAATCCAAAACCAAGTTGAAGGGTTTTAGCTCACACAGAAGAAAGTAAATAAAGCAGAATTAAGTGTGCCTGTTCTCTGCTTTATCTTTCTCCAGTAGCTGGGGTTTTTTTGTTGTTTGTTTTGGGGTTTGTTTTGTTGTTTGTTTTTTTTCCTAGTCACTTTTGATAAAAATGCAAGGATTCTGATATTTTTATGTTTTTGGAAATGCACTGTATACTCAGCTCTTTCCCAGCTGGTTTCACATCTACTCGTTTGAAATGTTCTGTATGGTAATACAGCCTGCTGCATGTGTATTTACCATGACACCATGAAAAAGTCAACTGGCTTTTTCTCTCCAGTCTGCAAAAAGTAGTCTTTTTAGATTGTGTTTGAAATTAACCTCTGTGTGGTGTTTTTTTATTTGTTTTTTATTGTTTGATTGACCACTTGCGTGTTTGATTACGACTATTATCTAACAGAGTTAACAGCTTCCTAATAATTGGATATTGTGCTTTCCCATTTAATGTATTAGTATTCTTTGATATCACTTACTATTTGTCAGGTAATTAACTTTTAATTATACTGTGTAAAGCAAAAGGCCTTGTTTTTTTCACTATTTTGCCAGCTCTACTAACTCAATATAAAATTTTAAAATACCTTTGTCTAATATTTAATACATTGTTTTCTGCTTAAAGACATGAAAATCTAGAAGGCTGACTATTTCCATGTAATATCAAAGAAAGTAAAACCTGGAGATAGTTAAAACAAGCCTTACACCATACTCCTTGTGTAAAAGGAAATTTCCAGGCATTTCGGGATGCCCTGTCTGTTCCCGAGATCAGTTTGTGCTAGAGTTAGAAAAAAGTAGAAAGAGACTTCCAGCTTCTTGTTCAGGCGTTTATTATTTCTTATCTTTTTGTGGCGCGTTCTTCAGTTACAAGGTCTTTCCCCTTCAAGAACACGGCTGGAAAAGCCCCGAGGGAGTGACCTCCAAGGCCTTATAAAGCCATTTGACCCAATCCAAATCCCAAACATATGATATTTACAATTCTGTACCAATTATTATTTACCTCTCTAAATGACACTTCTACCTCAAACCATTCCACCCAATCACCCTGTGCCACCACACAACAGAAGATGGAGTCCATGAAGAAGAAGGAAGAAGCTCAGGTACCACCCAAGATCCTCCATCTTGTCCCTTTTCCAGCCTCTGTCCTGAAAACCCAAACTACATTTTCACAGCCTGTGATAAACTAAACTACATTCTATCAAACCTACAACTCTTCTCTAAGTGTTAAAAGTCCTTTCCATGGGCAAAGGTGAAAGGCAGTGTTCTCCTGGGGTCCCAGCAAGGGTCCCAAACCCCCCAAGATGTACATGGGGGTGTTCATGGGGGTTTCTGTCGAGCCCTGGGCTCCAACACAGGCAGATGGCAGGAATTTCACTAAAGATCTAAACAGATAAAATCATTTCAGAAAATGGAACAATCCAATCTGGATCAGTTACAATGCAGACAATTGTTACTTTTCTGGCAAGAAACTGGTAGCTGAAAGATACACAATAATTTATAAGTCCAATGTTGACAAATGCTTACAGGTCAAAACAAGTAAAACTTGTCTCTTTTTTCTGAAACCTGATGACGACAGCAAAAAATCCCATTACAGACCTGTCAGTCATAATAAGATGCACTATGCTGAAGCGATGTAAAAACACAAGTAAAATCACTCAATAATAGCTAAAGAAAATGAAAGTGTCTTCTGCCCACATAGAAGCCCTTTCTGTCTCACCCATGTCTTTTCTAATGAAAACAGATTTAAGAGGTGGGATATTTATTATGGAAGAAAGTTAAAGAAAAGGACTTGTCAGTTTGATGGAAGATGTTATTTGTGAAACAAAACTAGAACATGATATAAATTGCAAGACTAACTCAGGAAGTGCCAGCCCTGCATGGGTAATATGTGTATTGTATATGCATAATAGGTATGTTTCTTCTAGTTGGTGTAAACAACTTGTTATCATTCTGGACTAAAAGATAGCAGAAGATTGAACCAGAGGAAATGACTGTATGGAATATGTCTTGTACAATACTTACCAAATACAACTTGCTGCATGTGAAAATTAAATTGTTCTGTATGGCTTAATGATATAATCTTGGAATAAAAAGATTGTTTACTGTGTGGCAAGTACTGTGGAGTTTATCCCAGTTTTACCATAGAAGGACAAGTTATTCAGTCATTTGTTGGCATCTTTGAACCTTAGTTATCTATTGCTTCTTTGATATGTGAAATTTGGGTCAGCCTGGTCCTAAGCCTTGGCTTCTGTGGTCACTAGTAGTACTTAGATGGATTTCCAGACTTCCAAAAAAATGCATGACTATAAGATACGTGAGAACTAGTTGTTTTTAGAACCAATATCCAGTTTATATGCAAGTCTGCTGTACTGATTTTTCACTTGTTTACAAGTTTACAGAGAACCTGCCTCCTTATTAAAAATCTGAAGCCCTGCTGAATAAATCCAGGGATTTTATCACAGGGCTACCCTCTATGCGTGCTCTAGATCTAATGGTTTATCAAAATCAATCTCAGAGTCATTGCCATTATGAAAGAACTATTTACAGAGAACAAAGAAGAGGAATTATTTGTTAATAAAAGTCAGTTTAGAATGCATTTGAACCTAGCAGGAGACAGTTTTCACGTATTAATTTAAAAACTTACAACAGAGCATTAAATGATACAAACATGCATCGCTGAACTATTTTTCCTGTAAATCAATCAGGAGAAATATAAGTAGAATTCAGATTTTTACGACAGACATAAAAATTTAATATGTAATTTTCCAGGTACTTTCAATCATAACCCTCCCCACTGCAAACATTCTAAACTTGCTTTTTTCTAAAGTAAACAGCAAAAGGCAGCTAAATTAACACAAAATTGTTAGCGTAAACAGCTAGAAATAAACTTCAGTCAGACATGTTTCAACTTGCTACTGAAGGTTTAGTTTTTATGGTGGTGCATCATCCCCAGCCTTTTCCAGGCCGCACCACGAGCTCAGAAACGCTCGTTAGGCCTCGGCCTCGGCGAGCAGCACCCGGGCTCAGCGCCTCTGGAGCTTCTCAGAAACCCCTGTGTCTGCTCCCAGAAACTGCTGCTGCCTAACGAGCTCCTGCCTTCTTTTATGATCAACACCCTTGGAAACTATTTCTCTTGCCTGAATGGCGTAACATCATTTTTCTTTCAAAGAATAACATCTTTTCCACTTTCAAAGAAAGGTGCCCAAACCGTGGCCAGGATGAAACGCTGTTATGATTCAGGCCCTCACTTGCGGCCTATGGACAGCGACCCAAAATGGGGATCTCTCCTCTCTCTTGGAGCTCCCCTGGACTGCAGTGAGGGTGACCAGCACCCTCCGTCTGAGGGGACAGCTCCTAGAGCCAGCCAGCTCCTGTTTGCTGTACTCAGAGGCTGCTGAACGACGATGGATCCTGGGCTGGAACCCCCACTCCTCGAGGCCCAACCCTTGGGCCCTTCAGGAGACACAAAGGCATCCAAGGTGAGCATTTCACTGCCTTCCAGGGGACTTTGTCACAGGTACCTTGCACTGACTATGTCTGTGTGCATACAAGTGTGCAAATGCTGTGGCAAATATGGGAGAAATGCTGCTCTCTTAGGTGTTTAAGTACTTTAGATATCTAAGCAAGCTAGGCCTGAAAACAAGTTTAATTTATGTTTAAGCTAAGTGAAATGCTGGTAAGTCTTGTTCCTTTGCTAAATTGTTACACTTAAGATATAAGTTTAAGTACTGTTAAGTTTGAGTACTGTTAAGCCTTTAGACCATATTCTTTTCTAATCCTTGCCATTCCTATCCTTTTGCCTCACACACACACACACCCCCCACACACCCACACACACACAGAGTTCTCAGTTAATTTCGGCACACACATACAGAGTTCTCAGTGTATTTCGGTTTGGATTGATTGACTGGACTTTGTAGCATTTTTTTGCCTTGGTGTGCCTTAACCAGCTAGTAAGCGGTAGAGTGAACCTTGCCAATGAAATTTGCTGTGTGGTTTATATTACATCCAGTTTTTAGTGATGCCCTTACTGGTGATTTTTTTAAAGTGATCTCAAACACTCATTAATAACAGTTTTGTATATCATATCATTGTCATGTTTCAAAAGCCAATAAAATCTTTACTGTAAAGAAAAACAAAATCTGTTTTTAAAATGTACATATTCTGTGTGTGTATAATTATTTTAATTACAACCACTCTTTCAGTAATTGTGCTAAAAAAACCTTTAAATACAGTTAAATCAAATAAAGGACAGTGAGGCTACATCCCCACTCCTTCTCAAAGTCAGTAGATACTTCAAGGCAATTAGCACAAATACTTGACTATAAAAGGAATGCCGCTAGATGACAGAAAGTTTTGTTCAGATAAATTCTGTTGTTTATTTTGGGAAAGTATTACTAGTAGTAATACTTTCCCAAAATAAACAACAGAATTTCATAGTATTACTTGCTAAAGTCATTATTTATCACATCAAAACTAACATTAATTTGATATTTTCACTGGGAATCTGGAGAAATCATAGGTTATTATCCACAGTCTTTAAAAATCAGAGTAGTCAGACATTAACTTTCAGCTTTAAAATAAGGAGGTAAGTTCTGTTCTCTTTGCATGATGTTAACTGAAAATTTTAGGACCTGCTTCGATTTTCTACTTGTATATTTAGTATTGATTAATTCTGGCATAGAGCCTTAGCAGGTGTCATTAAAATTCCTTTCTGTACAGGAAATGAAGAGAAGGTCAGTGTAAATCTCATTACACTGTCAATTTACAGATTTATTTTTTGTCTTTAAAAGAAAAAAAAAAATCTGTTTGTTGTATTTATGGTTGACCCAGGAATTTCAATAACAAGTAACATGAGCAGATGGCTATTAGAAAATTAAAGACACCAAGACTAAAATATTAATCTGAATATATAAAAGAATGTGGTTTTTTTTTTAAATTCTTACCAGGAGCCAGCTCCAGGGTCTGTGGGCTGAGGGTCAGTTACAGCCACACAAGCACAAACAGTGTGCTAAGTGTGGAGATACAGATCTTGATGGTCAGAAGGAATGACAAAAAGAATTTACTAAAATACCTACAATATTTTCCTGCTGAGTTAAGTTCTGAGCATAACAAAATTAATTGTATTTCTATTTTCTACTGATTTTTGAATGAACAGAGACATCATAAACATGTTTGACCTAAGCCTTCTCCCGGTGTTAGGAATTCATACAATCACACACCTTCCCTCTGAACAGGCGTGTGCTGAAAAGCAAACCTACTTTGAATCTGGACTGTTGTTAGGTATCTGAGGCAACCCTACCTGGAATTAAAGCAGGGAGAGTAGAAGTATGCCTCTGACCAGTCTGCCATGGGCTGAAGTGAGAGGAGGGGACATCTTGCCATGACATAACCAATCCGAGGTTGACAACAGAGCCCCTCTCCAGTAAGTCACCGCTCTGGTACCTCCTCTATGCAAAACTCCCTGTGGTCAGGCAGGTGTGAAGGGGTGAGTGACTAGATAGTCACCAAAATAACACCTAGATAAACCAGAGAAATTCTTAAGAAAATAAGTACAAAGAATTTGTAGGATAGGGCTAGGAAGTTTGCTGAAGGAAGAAGAGCAAATGGGTGGATCCTGGGTAAACCTCATGGGAAAAGAAATGGATGTTCTGATAAATATTTCATATAATGAATGACTAGCAGGAAAGGGTTGCTGCACATCTAGTTCTTTATTCTAAAATACCCCTTTGAGTAGGCTTGTGTTCTGAGTTTTACTTAAACATACTTGAAAACCTTTGCTGTTGGATATTAAAGATAAATAACTTGAGACAAACTTTTAAACTTCTTCTCTTCTGCACTTTAGTTTTTTGGGGTTTTTTTGGTTTGTTTTTTTTTTTTTTTTTAAATTAGATGAATACTTACCGCAAAAATTAAATACCACCAACAATAAAAAAAATGCCTGTGATATTCATGAGTTTTAATTCAATAAACAGTAGAAACACAGCAGCTAAATGAAATTGCAGTTCTACTCCAAAGGAAAGCTGTGTCAATTCCCAATGGAACAACTAAGTTTGACCTGCCAAGAATCCATTATAACCGAGGTCAACTTTGGAGGCAGATTTTGTGTAATAAAAGCAAATGCTATGTAAAGTGTTGGTGGATCTGGTTTGAATTTTGTGAAATGTATAATTACCTTAAAATGAAATGAATGTCAGTGAGGGATAAATGCACAAGGTACATTGGGTTGATGAATATGCCAACTTTAAATCAAAAGAGAAAGTTGAAATCTGGATTTTGCTGTCACCTTAATGTTTTTCACAAGATGAGATAAGAGCATAAGGCTCATATCTCAGGTTATGACTCCTTTTGGGCAACCTGAATCCTGTTTTTTAGGTAGGATATGCCAGTTCTAATAGCTATTCCATTTGCCGAATTTCAAAATCCTCAGCTCCCCTTTTCATTTTAAATATAGGATTCATTTTTAAATATATGCCCATTTTTACAAAAAGGATCTGTAAAGAAAACAGCATCCTGGCAATGAAAAGTATTTCTATCTTTCAAGCATGAAAAGTTCTCATTTTTATTCTGTCTGACAATTTGACATGAATAGGATGGAGATGCTACATGAGGTGATACAAAAGCTGATGGATTGTCTCCTGCCTCTGCGTACAAATCAATCATCATTGCTAAATATTGTAGATCAATTCATTTCAGGCACACATACTGCATGTTATGAATGCGTTCTCCTTTAAAAAGATTTCATGGTCTGTGTTTATATTGCAAAAGAAGATATTTTACACTGTTTGAGTTCCATCAATGATGGCTTGGTGGATGAGAATTATTGGTCTCATTGATAAATCAACATCAGGTCAGCGTTAATTTAAAATAAGGGCTACCTTATATAGGATTGACTTTTTCCAGAAAAGCACCTGAGGGCCCTGAGCAAGTCCACATTCTCCTGGGCCTGGCATCAGGGCCCAGGCCAACACAGCCCAAAGCTGCTCCCCTCCTGCTGGTGGTGTTTGGGTGAGGCTCCATCGCACCACAGGGACAGAGCTGACCTCCATCCCATGGGAGCTCACCCAGGATGAGGGTCTTGTGCTAAAGCCCAGTGAAGATCCCATTCCCACTGCCTCACAGCTGGGCCGCTGCCCGGTCCTAGACTCCTGCTCTGGACCCCAAATATATCTGAGATTTTCATACTCTTTAAAGATTAAGGCCCAAAGAGCTGCTCCCAAAACATATGAAGATTCTTAATTGGCAGATGAAAGAAATTAAGAACGAGCCCTTGTTGTCTGCCTCAGAGATGTATTTTGATGATAGGTTTAAATGTCTCAAGACTTGTCAAAACACCTATGTTTATTGAAGCATACAGGTACATTACTAAAAGGGCTTTAAAGTATTCACTTCAGACTCCTGATGTCTGTACATATGGTGTGCATCAGGTTTCTTCATTTTCTCATGCCAATTTAAATCCAGTACAGAAATGAAAGTGGTATAGGGCAATACTTTAGGATCTGAGAATTGTTCTGAAAAGAAACTCAACAAAAACTACTTGTTTGGGGTTTTTTTTGTGCTGGAACTGGTCTAGGCTGACTCACCAACTGTATGGCTGTGAATCCCACGGATGTGTCTGCAAATCCCAGATCAGCTGCTCAGAGAGGACTTGATCTCTGGCCATGAACTGTGGCTGAATATTCTCAAGATCAGAAATGTAATGTGACTTTTAGTTCAAGAGCTGTGCCTTGAATTTGATCTCAAGCAATGGGAAGGGAGCAGCAGCTATCAGAAATCATTCTACTGTTACAACTTGGTGCAACACTGTAAGCCATTACAGAAGTACAAGTATTAATTTTATGTGTATCCCAGACAACTCAAAATTAGGGTTGTATGATTTGTATAAGGGGAAGTGAGAACTGGGATCTAAACTAGTTGGAGTTTAAAAAGCAGATATGTCCCAGGAGGTCTTTCCCATATGAATGCTGGGTTGATTTCTGTTTCCAAAAATGCCCTGTGTTTTCTTACTGACAAAGTCTGTCTCTGCTGGCTTAGATTGCTGTCTTACATAGGCATAGAAGCCAAGCACTGCAATATTACAAATCAGAGATGGTTTACCCACACTGCCATCTACAGAATGTTACACAGATCAGCAAATTATGAGAGATGTTATGTTAACACATTCTCCCTTATCTCCTTCTTGCTTTATTTTTTTTTTTCCTTTTGGTAAGTGCATATAGCTCACTCACGCATTTGCTGTTTTACTTGGATTTACAGTAGTAAACTACAATGTTGCACAGAGAACACCTTTCCAGGTGTTCCTACCTAGCAGTCCTACAGCTCATTTCATCTTATAATGTCTGTTTTCTGGCTGGTGTACCATTTACTGCAACTTTCTCAGTCTTCTTGTGGGACACCCTGTGATAGTGTGCCACCTTAACAAATAGTCTGTAAGGTCTAATGCCCAGTACTGTAGCTCAGTGCACAATCCTGGGGTTCACAGGAGATCACTCGTTATTCCGTGAAGGTCCCAAGGAACCTCGCTTTAGCTTTATCCTGGCAATACACTGCTGACATATGTAACCAGTGTGAGCAGATGAGAAACTCTGGTGTACAGCTAAGTGCCTTTTAGTGTTTGCCCAGTAGTCACAGCTCTGCTGCTGCTCCATTCATGACCCAAGCAACATTTAGAGTAGAAGAAAAAGTTTCAAGCTGTTTCATTGAAAGTACTGCACTAGGGAGGAATAGCAAAGCATGCAATCTCATCAGCCAGACTTGGCAGTTATATGGGAGATAAAGGAGGCTGAGAAGTATTGTGTTTTTTCAAGAATTCTATAAATATACTGTAAAAATACACCACTTATCATTCTTAATGATTCTCTGCTGCCACTTACAGTGATTGGAGCTCCATTTGCAGTTTTTTTTTCATTTGAAAGCATTTCAGTCTTGGAACAAATTGAGTAGATCACAGAGAGTTCACATTTCAAAGTGCTGAACAGAAACTTCCCTGGTTTGGATGGTTTTTGTATTTCACTTCTGCCAAGATTTTTTCCCAGGCACATAATACACTGTATTGCTGGTATACAAAACTTTGACTTGTGTAAATAAATGAGCCACAGGAGGAACTGCTATATTCTCCTGTTTGAATGATTCATGCACATACAGCAGTAGGAAATTCCATACTATACAGAATCTTGCAGAAATAGCCTGTGTTGCTGGCACAACAATGGGATGGGATGCCTAGCATTGAAAGATAATGAGATTTCCTGTGAGCTGAATATGTATAGTAAGCCCTTGGGATTCAGTCTAAGCATGAAAAATAGACAGCAGATTATGAGAAGAAAGAGAGATAAAGATAAACTTTTAAGATCATTCTTCAAAAAAGTGCTTAATTTTTAAGCATTTACAATAGATCCTCCAGAGAACAGTTCAGCCATTATTTTTCGTATTCAGGAAGTATTACCTCAGTCCTGATCCATCACTCTGCCCTGATCTTTTCAAAGGCTGAAGGATTTCTTTCTGTCCCTCAAGAATAAATAAAAGTATTGAAAACAAAATCTTCCCTGACTTTATTCCTGTTTTTAGATGCCTTACCAGCAGTCATCTCTGGAAGCGTATATTATCAGTCTCTCATTTTAGAAATGAGGAAGGTTGTTCTTATGATGACATTCATATTTTGTCTTGCAAAGAATGGCAACCTTCAAAGATTCAAACAAACCAGCTTCTTACAGGTATAGATGGGAAAACCCACCACAGTCACCAGAGAGCCTGACACTGACTTCAGAGGACCCTTGTGTAGACCAAGGCAGGAGCTGATCTGCTGTGAATTGCTGAGAGTGGTTGGGAAACAGGAGCTGGTCTGAACAGTCAATCAAAATTAAATCACATTATTTTTAATTAAATGTGAAATAATTAAACATTTTTTTTCTGTTCCCTGTTTCTCCTCTCTCTCTGGAAGCAGTGCAGGACACTTTGAGAATTCTTCTCACGCTCTGTGCAGATGAAGTGCCTGTATCTCCCTCCTGCTGTTTGTATCACAGGCATGTTTGTACCTACATCCAACAGGACTGTGGAAAGACCTGTGGGCTAAACTGTTTACAGATGACAGCAGCATCCTCTGCAAGTTTAATCTGACCTTACTCTAATTAGATACTCTTTTGCCAGCTGAAGATCAGGGAATGGAAATTAATATTGTATTTATCTAAATACTAATTAACCATAAAGAGATCTTTCAATTGGAAAACTGTTAGGAAAAAAACCCCCTATATTATTTATATATTTTTTTAATATTTAAAAGCAACTTTTTAGAAACTTATGTTTTGGCCAATCCACAGAATCACAGAATATTATGAATTGGAAAGGACCCACAAGGATCCTTGTGTCCAACAGTCCCATACTTAAGTTTGGTAGTTTTAAATCAGGATGAAAGTGAAACATGAAACATTTTATCAACTATACTGAATCAAAATCCAACTTGGGCCTTTCCAGGAGGAAGTTCTGCTACTATATATATATTTGTTTTGTTGGGTTTTATTTTTTGGAAAAAAAAATCAAAAATATCTATATTTTGCAAGCAGCAGAGGAATCATAATATTAGCATGCTCCTAGAAAGTTATATGACAAAGTTCAAATCCTCTGTAAAGGCAGTGAAGCCCTGAAATCAGATGAACAATAAAAATTCTCTTCTGTCATCTTTTAATCTTTATATATGTTTCTAATCCCTCAGGTTTTGAAATTTCTTTAAAAACCTCTTGTACATGTTGTTTTCCTGTGTTGCTTGAGTTGGAGAATGATAATGATAATATTGCTGGAAATTTTTAGTGTTTTTTTTAATGATTAGTAGTAATAATGTCTACAAATGATAATCCTCTTATGAGTGAAAGTAATTAGTCATACAGTGACAAAAGACGGAGCAGGCAAGTGACTGGTTTGCCTTTGGATCCATGTATAGCTGAATTACAGACTCTAATTTCTGTGCAACATTATATTTGATCACCATGTTTGCAAGACAGTGTTTTTTTCATGCTGTATGCCAAGGATTGTTTCTGGCTTGGGCAATGAGTGTTTCCTATATTGTTCTCCTAACAATTCACGTTCAGTAACCAATTCAGCTGTTTATTCTGGAGAATATTAGCTATGTACTTGAATAAGCAGTTCTTCCTGGTATTTATAACTTTCTGGAGTCCAACCACTCACTTCCCTTCTAAGAAACTTAAAAAAAAAAAACAAAACAGAAATCTCTTATGGAAAATTATGAAACTGTCTTTAGCCCTGAATTCTGCTTCACCTATCATTTGTGTCTTGTTTATGGGTATGACAGCTGTTTTCAGGGCATGAGGAAGATCTTGATTACTGGCAATAATTTTTTTTTTTTTTTAATACCAGAGTAATTAATGAGCTTTGCCGTAACGCAGCAATAAAAGCATATTTTTAAGGAAAGATTGCTGATCAACAGAGTAATCTTCATTTTCTGGAAACCTCCTCTTTCTCAAAGAAAAAAGATTCTCAGGAATCTAGCAGAGGGGTTTGCCAGGGTTATGATTCCAGCTTTCCAAATTAAAAATTGACACCACAGGCAGTATTGGAGAAAAGGCTAAAGGATGTGCAAAGGCAGAATTAGACCCGTGATGCTCAGTCATTTTGTTAGATTGTAGCTCGCCATTGCCTCTGATCTGCATTGCACGCTCCAATCCCTCAGCAGCTACAAAGATACTTGGTCAACTTCATTCCACAAGCATTGCTGCCAAGAGCCTTGTGTCAGGTTCTCCCCATAAGTAATAAGCAGAAAACACCTACAGATGGAAGAGCAGAACCACTTCCAGGAATTGGGAAGGGAAAGCAGGACATTCCTATTAGTGCCTTTTCCATTTCTTTGTTCTGAACAAACAAAAGGAGCTATGATATATCAGACTGCTGGAGTCAATTTTCATCACTGCTGTTGCTCTGCTTATTTCCTTGAAAACAAGCAGGTTGCTGGGAAAACTTTATTAAAAACAATGTGAATTTTTATTCTGACTATTCTGACTTAAAAATGCTACTGAGATAAAGAGAACTTTAAAAAGTTGGTTTATTCCCTGTTTTTCCATCATGCGTATTCCCTGATGATTCAGATCTATTCTGTATCTTCAGAACTTGCATCCTTGTGAAGGAAAAGGATGCATATCTGGAGCATACCATCAGCATTTTGATAAGGGCACACAGGACAGAGGTATAGGCTCATCCCTGAGACTTATAGGAAGCTTCTTTGTTTTCCTCCTCTATACAGCAGAGGCATTTCACAGATTCTACTCTAAAAAGAGCTAAGTGATTTGGGGATTTGTTTTATCTTCTTTTCTTCTTTGCTTTTGGAAATAGTAAACTTTTTGGACTTAGCATCCCCAGACTATTTACAATGTCAAAATGAGTTCCCCCGTGGCATTTGATCTGATTACTCAGTAATGCTAATGGAGGATATAGTAATGAAATTGGAAGTGTTTGGATTTCGGTTGCCAACAATAAAGATAAAATATTTTTATTCTAAATAGACTGGAATTCCTAACAACTGAGAGGGCAGGAGCTAAGTGAAAATAAGAAAAAGAAAACATGCCACATTTGTTTCAGATCAAAAGTTGTGGAGTTTTTAAAGTTTAGCTGCTGAATTAAAAAATCAATTATTTTCACAGCTCCTCCTGAAAAGCCATACCAAACAGTACTTTTCTGTCTGAATTTTTCCCACCCTGGAGAATCCTTAATAAATCCTTCAGGGCAGGATGCATGAAGATTGTAACAATCAACAAAACCACTACAGCACTTATTGTGGAAAGCATGATCTAGATTTACATTGATGCTGGCCACTGCCTATGTGCAGTGCAGATCTGTTAGGTGTTGGGAAGGATGAAAGTTTGATAGGAAAGTTTAACAGGTATGTTTAGCAGAATCTGTGAATGAAATAGAGGTGGAAGCAAGTTTTGATATAGAAAGATAAAGGATGTCTACATAAGAATTGCTGAACCAAGCTGCTTACTGGATAACTGAAAGGACAAAGGCTGAGTTGGAAAGGAAGTTTTATGGCTAGAGCAAAGTATATGTTGACCACAAACAAAAACCCCATGTTTTTACGAAGTCTGAGAATTTTCCACTGCAAGAAAACAAAAAAAGTTTAAGCTTAAACTGTAACTACTAACTCTTGTGGTTGGGTAATTGGTACCATGATATGGAGATAATGATAGTTATGATAGGCTGTATGCAAATGGTAAAGGTATTGTGTGTGATGCTGATTGGATATTGTACATTAAGATGTTCAGTATAGAAAAATATATAATGCGTTGCAACCAGAACTAAGGTGGCTTCAGGCGTGCCTACAAGCTGTGGCTGGCAGCTTGTGAGGCGAGGCTCTGTCACCCACAACAATAAACAGTACTTTAAAGTGCCATCCTGGAGTCCTGCATCTCTAGTTCAGGTTCTTGCATTAAGGATCTCAGCAGTATCAGTCAGAGCAGTGTCAATGCCCCATCTGGCAAAAGAGCATCCCCCATTAAGACTGTTTTGAGTCATAGAAACTTCTTCCCAGAGAAGTACTTCCAGGGCTTTAGAAGAACAAATTAAAGACAGTTGAATTTTTGTGGGTGTCCTGCATCAAATACTGAACACACATAAAAAATCCTACTCATCCTGCATCTGTGCCAGAAGTTACACCTGGACTGCTTCATCAGCCACTAAGCACTTACTGCCTCATTGCCAATCTTCACATATATGGATGTTGCTCACTTTCCTGTCTTTTGCTCAAAGAATTCTGGCAGTCAATGTACCTTCAGTTCGTGAATCTGCCTATTTAATACTAAGGTTATATTAAAACTACAAGGTATATTTGGAACTGGTTCTTGTTTTTGTGTTAGAAGCTAGCTTTAGGTGGATTATGCATGTAGCAATTAAGGCTGTTCCACGGTGTGCCCTAAGCAGGATCAGCATGCTGATGTGGCACAGCAGCCCAGGCACGTGGGTGTTTCCAGGCAACAGCTCTCCCTGAAGTGCTTTCTCCAGCACCCAGCAAGCTGAACCAAGCTGGCCAACAACTGGGTGCTGCCACACTGGCCAAAGGGCCTTCTCCATGTGCACCTGGAGCGTGGCTGAATCCAAGGGCACTCACTGCTGCCCTGAATAGCAACTGCATACAGCCTGTGTGTCAGTAGAGTACCTCAGAAGGCATCTATTGTTGTCTTCTTGTTTTAACCATTAGGAAACTGAAACACAAAAAATTAATTGCCTTCGATAATCCAGAAATTTTGTAGAGGAAACAGAAATAAATTTCAATTGACTGGACTCAGAGTTCTGTGCTTTACCTACAAGATCACACATGCATTTTTTGATCTCTTGTAAAAAGAGAAGACTTTTCAAGGATATGGATTTGTTTTATATGTGGATCTCAAAGGACCCCAAAGTTTGGATGTCATATTTGAACTCTAGGTTGCCTAGGGTTATTGAAATCCTTGAAAAATAGCCTGCTTCACATAGCTGCACACAGCACGGAGCACTGCTGTGGCCGTTAATCACAGCACTGTGTAAACATATTTTCCATTTAGAATTCAGCATACATTTAATCCTTCAGTTCAGAGAAATGCTGACAACCAAGAATTTTCATCTGGCAGATTAATTTCTCTTTTATTATCTCTTCAGAAAGTCTTACACTGGTATCTCTTCTCTCTAAATCATCCAGAGAATACAAGGAATTGGATATACCTGCGGTCAACTGTTGCTGAAATCTAGTTTATAGTTAATAGACAGCCATCAAAAAAAAAAAAAAAAAAAAACCAAAACAAACCCTGAATATGTTTGTATAAGACTGTGAGGAAAAAAGACACTTCAAAGAATAGAGTTGCAGGAAAGTCTTTTTAGGTCTGTATTCCCCTTGATGATATTAGATGAGATGTTAAAAGGCAGACCTAATTTCTCATAGGCATTAAGGGACTGTGGTTTATTGCAGCTCATGAGGGCAGGACACCAAGAACATGAAATTAAATTTTACTAGACATTATGAAGTTCTTCTGAATGGTTTGTGTTTCCATCCCTGGGGAATGATCTACCTCTGAACTGAGGAAAATGCGAATTTACAAGTATGTTTTCCATGGATGCTATTTAGTTTCATGAATACAAATAATCTACTGTATTAGTAGTACAGTCATCATTACAGTAGTACAGGCAATTAAAGCCATCAATAGAGTACACAGATCTAGAAATAGCAACAACGTAGCCTGCAAAATAGTATAGCCAGGCCTCTTGTTTCTCACACAGAATGCAAAAGATGTGGGATTTGCCAGCACACAGACTGCATTATCATTATGTCCTTCAATTTCTCTTGCAGTGAGCTGTGGTGCTGCAAAGTGTTAACTGTTGCCTTAAGCTTCTAGGAAAAACTACTTAGGTAGCAGACGAGGTAATACTGTTGCATGGCTTTGTCAGCAGTCTAAGAACCATCGGGAAAAAATATGCAACTTATAAGACAAAGTACTTTTAAGAGCTTCTAAGTCTCTGGCTTCTACTACCACTTAGTAACAAATTCAGCCAAATATCCATGACCATAGCCTTAGGCTGCACCGAAGCTTTTCACATGCAGTGCTGGAGGCATCAGTTGGCACTGAAAGTTTCTAATGGACCTGTAGTTTCAGTGTTGAGAAGTGCTGAAACAAAGCAAAAGCAATGCCTAGACAGCGCTACTGATGCCCTGTGGCACAGCATGCACTCATACACCAGAATGGTGTTGTAGAGGGGAGAGACAGAGAGAGAGAGAGGATAACAACTTTATTAAAAATGACTGCTCCTGCTAGAACAGAAGAGAAGGGAGATATTAGTGGGCCTGCTGACTGTGCACAGAGAGAACAGATGTTGGTGGTTAATGGAGCATTAGTAAAAGAAAGAAAATCAAAGTCTTCTAATACCTGGAATGGTTATTTTAGTCAGAGGATCCTTTACCGAAATGCACAAGGTTTAATCGTAGTTGAAATATAAAGTAAGACACTGCATGGCCTTGTTTAGCATGAAGGGTTTCAGCAAAGCTATACTTGGCTCCAGGATTGCCCTCTCTGAATTTCTCACTTCAGAAGTATTACCTGCAGCCATTGCTATCAACCTAATTTAACTGTAATCATTGTCTGTCCAAATACACATAAAGATTGGAACTTTCCTTTTGAGGAATTAGTTTGTGTGATGGGGAACAACATTTAAAAAGAAAAAGGATACTTACATCAAGGAAAAAAAATTATGTAGTATATAAACATGCTCTGTATTTATGTTGTACCGTTACAAGACATAAATTAACAGCCTGTTTGCTGTTTTATCAGCAGTAAACTCTGGAGATAAGTGATTTCCAACTGGTTCATAATAATTACTTTTTCTGGTAATAATAAAGATTCCATCTGACACTGTAAAAATATAATCTGTAACTTCAGGATTCTGTTTTCCTTTAATAGTGAGACAATCAGGCCTGTGAGCTCCCAAACTCCTTATGAGAATAGTTTAAAATCACTATGTGCATTTCATTGCTAACTAAAAGGACTATGTGCTGACAGACTTAAAAACTGAAATCAATTGTTTATTGAAAGAAGCCTCAAGGTAGTGAAAAAAGATAGCAAAGTATTCTCAGGCTGCTCAGCTGAAGTCTCTCAGAGTTCAGTCTAGCTAAGTGACCATATATCCTGGCTTTTCAGATGACATTCATTTCTCCCAGGAGCTGCTTGGGGCACTCAGGAGGTGTTCAGGTTTCGACTTGATTAGAAAAAGGTTTTTGTTCTGTAACCACAAACTGTTTCCTTTTTGCTGCACTGAACATTAATGATTCTTCTTCAGTGTCTCATGACAAATTCAATCAGACACCAAGTTAGTAGGAAAGTTCTGTATCCTGAGAAACACAAGCATATCACTGTTGGGTTACAAGCTGTCAATAGTGATGCTAAATAATTTCTTTTAAAGATACTTCTGCGTGACTATTGCATTTACTCAAAAATATAATCCAAAGTGGAGTAAGCAGTTTGCTTCTTTGTTTTAATAAAAAGTTTTTCTGACTGGTAGTAAAATGGAACCCAGATCAGGTTTATTTAACACATTGTCTGCTTGTGAACCACGAAGCTACAATTTATAAACAGAATGAATGCACCTAGAAGGTGGGTATAGGCAATGGGCTGTTGGCCTTTAGTTTGCTTTAGAATGAATGTTTAGCTCAGATGGTACAGTGATGAGCCCAGTGTTAAGCAGAAAATGTGTTTGTGCTGTCAATACATTTCTCCTCCCTTAATCCAGCTGCAAGTATTTCAACAAAGAAAATGAATTGTAAATGTCTGCGTGTCTAAGTGCAGATAGTAGATTGAGAAAAGAAAAATCTAAGCTGAATAATTGCAGAATTTTCCTAAAAGGGAAACATTCTTGACTGTGAGGGGAAGAAACAGAAGCCTCATCCCTTGGGGCTTTAATAGCACACCAGAGCAGAAAAAATATTCACAAATATAATTTTTTGAAAGGCAGATGTGTTTCATAAGGTTATTTCAATGAGAAAACACTTGGGAGAAAAACACTATATTGATAGAATAACAAATAGAATTATTTAGTCTTGTTTTCCATACATAATTTCAGGATGTGTTTTATTAACAAACAGTGTTGCAAACTGTATCTTATAGAGTCCTCTATACAAAATCAATTTCTCCTGTTTTCCTCTCACAGCCTCTATAGTAATAACAAAGGTATTGTCAAACAACTGAACGGTTCTTGCTATTTCATTCTCTGCACCTCCTAATGCCAAATCCTTCAGAAGAGCATAGATTGTCATACCGGGCTAGACCATGATCCTATCTCAGAGGAAGACCAGCAGAACATTTATTTCAGAACACTTAGGAAGCAGCACGCAGTATAACTGTATGATCCATCCACTGAAACACAGTTCCCAGCCTCCTTTCCTGAGCTAGAAGTGGCCTCTAGACCAGAAGAAGGAGGTAAAAAATAATCATTTAATGTCCCTGACCTGACATTGAGTCTCACAGTTGATACGTATGAAAATTTTCATACTCTTCATTCTAACTACAACCATTACTTCTATTAATATTGAAAAGGAATGATCCATGATTTAGGGTAGTTTAGTATTTTGTGCTTTCTTCCTATTTTTAGTGCTCATTATCATTCTAAATCTTAATTACCAGCTATAGCACAAAAATACCTTAAATTTATAGGTTTCTTAGTGTAAGCAATATCTTTCAAAAGAAGGCATTATATATACAACAACTTATACAGTGTATGAGTGTGAACACATGATCAATTAAAGAAGCAGACCTTACAAAAAGCCAAGTAATAGGATGTGAAATCTTGGTAAATTTAAGACTCTAAGGAGTTAAAGACTTCTGCATGTCAGACATTAAGTTTTTTGGGGTGGGGTTTTTTCAGATAATAGCATCATTAGCAAAGAAGCAAGATAAGAAGCTAAGTGGGAAATTATATAAGTGATGGTGACAGTTTAATTTTTGCAACTGTCATTTCAATTCAGAGTTTAGACTCACATATTTGTCTAGTTACTGGTGCTCTTGGCTCTGTATCAAAAATGGCCTTGAATCATCCGACAATCCCAGTTGTACAAAATTTCCCAAGAAAAGACTCAAACCCTTTCTTATGCCATGCCTCTCACAGAAAATAGAACAGTTCAAAAGAAACTGGGCCACCTAATATTATGCTAACCATTACAAATGCTAGTAGTTACCAGTAGAGATATGACTTATTAAATATTGGCCTTGTAAATCGAGCAATGTCCTAGTTATCTTTGTATGCATCTCATGGCAAACCATTGGGCAATCATATTCTTTATACATAAACCTTCATTTGGCCAGATACAGATTTAGTCACTTCCCATTCTAATCAGCCGCTCAGAGTAGTTGCAAGAAATTAAACAGCAGCTGTTTTCTGCCTGCCATATTAAATGCCTGCATTGCATCAGTGAATGCAGTCATGTGTTTCACCCCCTCACTCTCTTCACGTCTCTTTTTTATTGTCTGCTACAGGGAAATGTTCTCTGAAAACAAGAGGAAGAGGTGTAAGTTTGATAGTCTCAAGTGCCAGGCTCCCACAAGTCCAAAATGAAGTCCCTATATTTTTTTTCCGTGTACTTTGGCTTCCTAACAAGATGGAAGATTGTGTATAAATGTGAGAGATTAATTTAGTATCACATTTCTTACAGCAAGAAAACAAATATTTCTTAGATGGTCTGGGACATAGTCCTGGCAGCTGAAAGGAGTAAGCGTGAGATACAGAGGAGTTCTTCATTTCTCTTAGTTTAAAATTACTTTTTAGAAAGAAAACTGCAGATCCAATAAAAAAGTTTAAACTGACCATTCATTTTCCTGTATGAGCTCATACATCAATTGTGATGAAATGGAGCTGGCATGGTGGAGTGTATCATTGGAGGAGTCTTTCACATATACCTCACTCCTCGCTCAGCTGATTTGCCACCTGGCACTGGAAAACTACCACGAAGGGAGTGATTACCAAGAAAGGGTGGGAGAAAAAGAAGACTTACTGCTGTGCCACTCCTAAATTTGCTAAGAACACCCGTTTTTTGACAGTGGTAGGAAATAACAATAGAAGTTAGTTAGGTAGAATGAAAACTTAAGAAATGTGAAGTGTCTGTAAGGAACAATTTAGATTAAAGAATACCTGAAAGCTATTATGTGCATTGTCATTTCATTCATTTCACACAAAGGAGCTTCGCAGAAGCTATGGTGTATAGACACATTTGTTCTACATGTGATTGCCTCTAATGAAGATTCTAGCTCCAAGCATATTCCATCATCATTCCTCCAAAGTCAAAAGACGGCAGTGAACTTCCTTACAGGCAGCTACAGCCAAATGGCTTCTACTGTCCACACACACTCTCTTGATGTAAGTGTAGTTAAAAGTAAAGAACAAGCACAAATGTGGCTCATGCCAAGATGGGTGACTATGGCCGGTCAGGGTGCCCTCACCACAATCGTCAATTACTTGTTGCCTGTTCTATGGTCATGCCTAAGACAGCTTTCCTCTGTATGAAAATGAATTTTCCTCCATGAGGATCTTTCTGTTAAATTATACTACAAATGACACAGGCTGGTATAGCTACTGTGGTTCTTTGGGGGAAAAGCAAAGCCATGTTCACAAGAGCAAAATCCTGCTGGAAGTATCCATTACAAGATGTGACTACACATCACTGCCTGTAAGATGGATGGCATAATAAAGAAGCGAAAGAAGGCACTTCTCAATTCAAATTGACACAGTGAATCCCAGAAAGCCTATTTTAACAAGATTCAATGACTCCAGGACAGAACTCTTGTGACTATAATTCTAACTTTCTCTCTTTTTCACCCAGTCATCAATACTTTCAGGACTTATATGCCTTTGCTATGGGTTGGAGCTGATAACTTGGGAACTCAGATAAGACAGGACTGTTGAAAGGCTGTGTCTGAGACCTGAAAGCAGTATTCAAATAAGGTGGCCTGATTGAGCACACATTGTCTGCAGCAAGCTCTGCTTTCCATATCAGAAACAAAAGGCTCTGTTGAAGCTTGCATGTGTTTTAGACTCAAGAGTTTCAACTGGCTGAGGAGGCACCACTAAGTGAGAAACAAGAGAAAAGCAAAAAGCTGAGAGCAGTAGAAGGAACTTAGGGGCAGAGATGTGGAAGAGACAAAGCAGCCATCAGCACAACTAAAATTGAATTTTTTTAGGAAAACCCATAGTATTGCAGAAGTGAGGAGTTTATTCTCCCTTTCAGATTTTCTGCCCCTCCTTTTATTATCTGCCCTCTATAAATCCCCTCTTTCAGACTCCAGTGAACAGGAACAGAAATTCCAGGAGCAGACTAATTTTCACTCAAGCTTCTTAGCAATAAGGCTGGCAATATGAATTGCCAGTTGTATCAGGCCATTGTTGTAATCCTTTGTAAGAAGAAATTGGACCTGTTTTATAGGTCACATCACTTTTAAAAAACATGTAACTCAAGCAACACTGATTTAGGCTAGCATGGAAACACACATCTAAAGCCATTAAACCAAAATGACAGTTTGGGGGGTGGAACAGAGTCAGACAGAGGCTGGAAACAAAAGATTATTTCTTCTGTTCTGTCTTTAATTATGAAATGTAAGTATAAAATCCTTTGTAGCATGTTCAATAAGAAAATCTAGTGGGATTAGCAATTAACACCATCAGGGTCCTTTTAAACACTGCATCACCCACACAGTGCCTTTGGGGATCAGAGAGGGAAATCTGAGTCCTTGCTCATTGTTGGAATTCCATGTGGGGGAATTAGAAAGCAACACATACTCGTAGACAGTACCAGAACTTCTCAGCGAGCCAGCCTAATAGCCCCCTGACTGAAGTGACATAATATACCAGCAAGAGTCTGCTCCTGAAATCACATTGCGATGGCTGCTGCTGTGGCTGCTATCCAGTTAAAATAATGTGCAAGGAAAAGCAAGATCAAATAATCCAAAATGCACAGCAATGAAGTGGGACACAAGTTTATACCTTTAACAAAGATTTTCTGAAACTTCTTCACTGGTAAAGGCTTTATCCAGATGGACAAATAAATCTGTGAAATATCATAAATTAGAAAACAGAAGCTTTGGCTTGGCCAATCGAAGCTGTTGGGAACATGAGATTTTTGCTAGTCAGATAACAGAGATGCCATTTAGGACTGGTGAAGATCTAACATATTTCCACGTATCTAAGTGTGACTTATCAAAAGCTGAATTCTACTTAGTATCATTTTTTTTTGATCGAAGAATTTTCAAAGCAGTAGAGGTATATCACAACTCTCAATTTCTTCACTGTAAAACTAACAAATAGCTTTAAGAGGCCAGGTTTGCCACAGTTTCAAGACTGAATACAGGAAGAATCAAGGGTATATTCTATTGTCAAGACCAGGGAAAGAAACAGATAGTCTTTCTTTCTTCCAGTTCTAGGGCTGCCAAGGACCAGTTTGACGATGTGATGATAGCATTTAAATTGGCAGGAGATTTTTGTAGTGCAGAATTATAGAACACTCTGCATAAAAACTGTTCTCACTGTAAAGGCTCCTTGCCCTGATTTGCCCTTTTAGTCCCTTTCTAACCTACCTACTAAAAGAATTTCTGGACCTTCTGTTTGGTCTTGGCAGGAAGAGGAGACACCACGTGTTTCACATCATCTCAGCCACAAAGCGTAGAAAGTTATAGTGTTCGCTATACAGCTGTCATCTGTAAATACACTTAACAATCTTAGATATCATTGTCTAGATATAGATTATCCTAAACTTTGAATCAAACACATTAGACATGGTAGAAATTGTTCCAGTGCAAGTGTTACTTCTTTGAAATGTCATTTTCAGCCATGACATTTGTGTCTGCTTTTGCTTTTAGATCATGACACATGCTATGAAAACTTTTTCTGAAGAAGGAGATATAGGAAGAGAGTGGGAAAGTGACAGTTCTTCTGAATGTATCTGTCTCCCAGGCATTCATATTAGGAGCATTTGTTCTTTTATTTTTCATTAGCAATGTTGTGGTTTTCATAATTACCTGATTTTGTTTTCCAGCTGAAACCACTGTGGCTGTAGCTATAAGGCTGTGAATATGAGGAATTAATTATTGAGGGAAGTGGATGGTAGAGAATAAATACAGTGACACTGAAATTAAATGAATGCAGGAAAGAGAAAATAAAATGTGAGTTAAGGAACAGTAAATCTTGTCCAGGAAGGGAGCAAGGCAATTGTGAATGGGTCCAAATACACCCTTACAGCTTCTATGATGACTGCAGATGGTGACAAGGTGACATTTTATGGTTACTCTCCTGACCTAGACATAAACCAAACATTAAGGGGCTATTTGCAGAAACCGTCTTTCTCTTGAGGCTCTCAGCTGTCTCTGTGAATGCTTTGTCCCTTTCTCCTTCCTTCACTTTCTGTTCCTATGGGCAAAGATCATGAGTTTTATACCCTCCAATGTTCCTCTGTAGAATGTCAGCCTCAAAAATTCAGCTTGAAAATTTCTCTCCTCCCCCATCTATCTTCTGTCTTCTGTCTCTGGGTGACATCTGGTGTATTGGCTGAGGTCTCCAGGCAGCTTCATACAGCTCCAGACTCGCCTAGGGCAGCTGGCTGGAGTGATCAAAGGGGACGACTGAGTTGTTTTGTTTTTGCTGAATGTCGGTTTCTTTAAGTCACCTTTGTGTTCTGGGGATTTTCAGAGCAGCTTTTATTTGTGACTGACTTGCACACAGTCTTAATGTTGGAGGAATGGAAGCAGACTTCAAAGAAACCTACAGTTTTCTTTAGTTCTTGAAATGTGCTCTCCAGTATACTAACTAAAAGGAAGAAGCTTTCACCTTGGAAACAATGGCGCTTTTTAATGACGTGTTCTGTTGTGTCCTGGGGAGTCAATAAATTTTGTCCACATTTGTTAAGGGGAAGTGTAAAACTGCCTTTGTTGACAGCAAAGATCATTTTCCTCAGAAATTAAGCAAATTTACAATGCTTCTTATATGGATAACCTCAGAAAGAATGTATATAGATAAATGTTCTTGTGATGGAGTTCCCCTGTCTTGCCAGATTGTCTTCATCTTTTATCCCAGCTTTCAACTTCTCACCTGCTTGTTTCCTTGACATAAGTACTAGAGAAAATCTTTCTAATGCACAGTTTCGAAGCTATTTTTTTTAGTCTCTTTGTATTCTTCCCTTAACTCCTTCCCCCCTTGTATCAAACTCTTCTTTTTTCATTCCCCCCCTGCCCCCACCAATTATGAGTGGGTTTTGTTTTGCCTTCACTCATGAAATCTTTTCCTGTTTTTCTACTCTGTCTCTTTGGGCTACCACAGCTGCTTGGTCCATGGTGTTCGAAAAGCTGCTTCACATATCTATGGCTTAATCCTACAACTCATGCCCCTTGCTGACCCCATCTGAACTGACCTCTGAAACTAATGCTCCTGGAGCCTTTGCTCTGGCTGGACAGGAGGTGGAATGGTGACTCTTGTGAGCTAATCCTAGTGCCAGACACCTTGAGGGCCAGGCAGACATTTGTGTTCTGCTAAATTCCAGAGGAAAAAAGACCTTTTTCATGCAGAAAATCAAAATACAGAAGCATTCTGCTCGCCATCTCATCTAATCTGAGAGGTAACTGGCATAAGAGACAGCTTTGTCACCTCTGCCAGCTTTCCTGAAGCAAAGCATTTCAGTGCCCAGAGAAATGCTCTGGAAGCATAAGCATCTCAGACTGTTTCAAGGTGCCTTTGTCTTCAAAAAGATGAACTGTTATGAGACAGACCTTAGATTATAAAGTTTTTATACACTCAGAAAAGGAACTCAGGATTTTGCCATGGGCTTGAAATAGATTTGCATAGTACAGCGTGCCTCTGCTGAGATGCCCTCAGACTCTGTAAGAATTTGGTGTTTAAGCAGAGCTACAAGAACTGCAGTTACTTTATTGAACTCCAAAACTTACATGACAAACCTTTTTGGTATTTATGGAGTGCAGTATTACAACCTACCTTAGGATTTGTACCATTTTGTGGACTGCTTCATAGGAGAAAATCCACCAGCCATGGTGCTCAGTTCTATCTAAGATATAATTGTTCTTTAAAGAGATCCTGATCTAATGGATTGATTATAAAATTTCAGGTTTCTAGCCATTACCTGTGGCTTGAAGAGATATTTGTTCACAGTGGTAACAGCATTCTTTGTGTAATAGCTGGAGTAATTTGCCTTCATCTCAGGAGTGCATGCTGAACTGCACCCTGAACCTGTCACCCAGCTACCTCATCTTCCAATCTGACAGCCCTAGGGATCCTCAGGACACTTTGGACATCCAATATACACCAGAAAATAATCAGTTATGAATACATTAGCCTCAAGGTCTGCTGAATATCACAGCTTGAAATGCAGGATATGACTGCTAGTTGAATTTTTGTTTAAGAGCTCAGTGCAGTGTTACCGTGTGTTCAGTGTGAGCAATCATTAGATGAGACATGACAAACTGCTCAGTCATTCAGCCAGAGGTATTAAGGGAGCTGAAGACAGTGTACTTCAAAAGGAGCTAAAATCCTAGAGTGGCTAAGGCTATCTTTCTATTAAGAAAGCAAAGTCTCCAAAGGAGAAACTGGAGCCTTTGCAGGGTCCAAAGGAAAAGGAAAAGAACATTGGTAAAGGCAGTAAAAATATTAACTGAGAATAGAAGGGGAGATTTTAATTGAATGAAAAGAAGATCTAGCAGTCATGTTTACTGGTAACTTCCCTGTAAGTTGAGTTCATCAGTGGAAACTGAGATCTGCATTCCTATTGTCCTAATTCAGTCTGGTGGAAAGTCAGGCCTCTTGCTTCTACAAAAAAAAAAAAAAATGTTGCTGTTTAAGGAATATTCCTTTATTCACTCCTATATGCTCTATTTTTTTAGAGCAAACAGTGTACTTTGAGTCAACAGAACAGCACCCAAAACACATTTGAAAGTGCAACTGGAAGGATGGTTTTTTGTCCTAAAGGGCAAATCCAGCTGAATGCCATGGAACTGGTTGTGCTTCCGGGGACAGGCTGAAGCCTGTTTTCACACATCATGCAACAAAAATAATAGAAGTCAATAAAGCAGCCAATTGGAGGAGAAAGAGCTTTACAAGCATCAGATAATGTGATTTATCCAAGAAATGTGAAAAACACAGTCATCTTTAAAAATTAAAAAAACCCAACAGAATAACTGAATGTCTGACACACTTTTTACAAACAGTATTCCTCAGGAAAAAAAAAAAAAAGCAGTGCTTTGTTTTCTTGGTTTTTTTTTTTTT
>WAAE01019862.1:98541-112609 GCA_013400495.1 Nicator chloris
TTTCAGGTACTTCCCACATTTACATTACCATAGAAATTATGATTATTGGTTTTCCCCTGACAAAGGCTGATTTATGAATATTTCTAAAGGAACTAAACTTTTTCTTGTCTTGGCAAAAATGTTGTTTTTCCCATTTCCTATTGTTATCTGCAAATGATTCACAAATAGAAGTTTTTCTTTCTTTTCTGGTTACAAGTAGTTGAATTGAAAAACAGTCCTTCTACAACTATTTTAAGTTCTCTTTCGGTTTTTAGCAAGTCTAGAAACATTTGTCTAAGTGCATTGCTTAAATGTGTTCTGTGGGCACTTCCACCATATTTCAGGTGGATAATTCTTATGGTTAGGAAATGGTCTTTAATGGATCTGATTTTACCTGCTCAGGCAGCATAGAAATAGAAATGGTTTGGAGAGCATTTTTGAATTACCTTAGTGAATATTGCTCCATGTATTACTTTCACCAAAACTAAGGCACTCCTTCAGCTGTTTGGCAAGATATGTAGGCTGAGTTTTGAGCTCTGAGAATGCTCTATATTTAGAGCAACTACCTGGACAGGAAAGTCCCTACTCGAAATGTTTGGATTCAAACCCCTAATTTAATGTTTCCTGGTCAGACTCAAGTGAGGTATAGGCTTTTGTTGAGTTGAGATTTTCTTGTTTTAGGTTGGGGCTTGCTTTTTGTTGTTGTTTGGTTGGGTTTGGGTTTTTGGTTGTTTGTTTTTGTTTGGGGGTGTTTTGTTTTTTTTGGGATTTTTGTTTGTTTGGTTGTTTTTTTTCCAGTGCAGAAACCCCCACCCTTACAGTTTTGCTTGCATTGCTCATATAGTGATTCTGTTTGGATTCTGATTCCACATGTACTTTTTTCTGAAAATCAGTTGCTCAGCTGTGTGCAGTGTTGACAAAAGAAATTGTATTCCTTAATGGAAATAATTTGTTCTGTGACACTTATGTGGTCTTTTCTTTTCCATAAAGCATGATTTCTCACAAGTGTGAGGTATTTTAACCAACAGTTCATTAAAGACATACAAGACAGGAAACATTATTGGTTTTTGTGGTCCAGGATTTTCACCAAATGGAAAAAATAGAATTTCATCAGCTCTCACTACTGTTAAAATTTGCATCATCTTTACAAGACTCAGACTGCTGTAGGAAAGAATCACAAATACCTAAGCAGAGCTTTATCCATGCTTAAGGTGGCAGTGTTGGATACAGACACCATCCAGCTCACTACAAACTAGCTCTAGGAATTTTACTGGAGCTAAAGGTTTTTGATGGAAAGAGCAGTGGTGCATATTAGAGAAAAATGTCCAGACTGGCTTTAAAATGCTGCTAAACTGGAGATCTGACATGGGCTACATTCTGGCTGTGCTGAACTGTAACTGCTTCAGGAGTATTAATAAGGTCAAAGCAAACAGCGTGAGAAACTAAAGCATGAGCTTCTCCAAAATGCCATGCCCTGTGGAGGTAGAAACTATTTCACAAGGTGTGAAAGGAATCTAATGTGATTTCGGTCCTAAATCATGCTTATGAAGGATAGAGACACCAAGTAATGCCAGTTAAGACAAAGGTGTCTCTGGTTTGAGTATTTGGATCCAGCACACTTTTGTTTAGATTTGTGAGATGAAAAATGAGTTATAAGTGTGACCACAAGGGTGAATGGCTACTAAGGACTTTCTTGTGACACAAACATGCTCTGTATCATGCATCCAGTTCAAATATGTGAGATTAAATACAGTTTTGCTTCTGACTAAGCTTCTGAAAAGGCATCAGAAAAGAACTGTGTGGTAAAGGGGGAAATCAAGCCACCTGTAAAGGAATTTGTCAGAGAAAAATTTTCTCAGTTTCCCTGGTGGCATCTTCTATTGCAGTGCACCAGTGTACATCTCTAAGTCTTGTATATGTGCAAATATAAAACTTGCTTATCTGACACCTAAATTGTCAGTTCCCAAGAGTTCTTAATACCACATAGTGAGCACAGACGTAAATTAATTCCTCTTTTGTTGTATGTCAGAGCACTGGAATTTTATGATACATTTCATTAGTGCCAGAATAACACCAGCCACTGATACTCAAAGAAACCAGAAAGAACACTTTCAGTTTGGTACAAATGTCAATTTGGGAAGGGTGTTTTCTTTGCAAGAGAGAAGCCATCAGGTAAACTGATTGACTCTAGTGTCACAAACCTCAAGGAAAAGAAAATCATCTTTGTGAATAGGAACAGTTGTTAGAATGAAGTAATTTGTGGTATATTTGACAACATGGTCAAATAAGTGGTAAGAGATACACGTCACAGCATCAGAAAATAGGGATATTCACCAGACTTATAGAAAATATGCCTCCATAAGTTCAAGTTTTAGTATGCTTCAGGAAGAACTTATAAACATCTTTTCAAAAATCTACACCTAAAATTATAAAATTAATCTGCACCCAGATTTGCCTTCCACAAATATGGAGGAGTAACATTTTGCAGAATTTCCAGTCAAAGGATACAGTGTCATCGTCCTGGTTCAGGGCATAGTTTATTTTTGCAGTAGCAAGGACAGGACACAGAGGTTATTCTGCACCACCTGATGTCACTGCTAAGGGCAGGGGCAGGGAGTCTCCTCTGAAGGGAAGGGGTCTCTGCAGCATAGCATGAAGGAGGGAGCAATCAGGTATTGTCTATTGCCAGGGGGGTTCCGTGTGATTCACCCACCTCTCTCTTGTACCCTGTCATTACATGCTGTTCATTTTCTTATCTTACTGCTGTTTCCAGTAAATTGTTCCTTTCTCAGCTCATGATCTTTACCTTTTGCACCTCCAATTCTCCTCTTAGGCCACTTGCAGGGGGTTGGAGGGGGCAGCAGTGTGGTTTGGAGCATCTCAGTGGGAGAACTAAATTGAGGAGTACCACTCCTATACCATGGCAGTCATATATAACAACCTTAACCATTTCACTAGGACGTGCTTTTCAATACACTTACAAAAGATATGTAAAAGTAAGATATATCTAAACCACAGAAAATCAAGATGTGATTTAGAAAAAATTTACAAACTTGATTACTGAAGATCTGAATTTGTCTCAGTCTTGAAGATACATATGTTGCTAAAGTCAAAGGAGAAATCTGCTTTCTTTCCATTTCCACAAGACTTTGTCTTTTCTTCAGGAGCTCTACAAAGTCCTTCATGAGACCTTGCTATAAAATTTAACTTTCCTGTTTGTGAATGAATACATTTATGTTTAGGAAATACAGGATTTTTTCCCCTTCCTGAACTGTGTCTCAATATCAGGTACAATAGTAGCGATTCTCCATCAACAGGAAATATATATATAAAGCAAGTTTATCAGTTAGTCTATTTTAGATTAAAGATGTAATAATCACACATTTCCAGCTTAGAAAATGTCTTGCATTAATCAACAGCAAGTAGAGCAGCAAGTAATGAGCCAGAAGCACTTACGGCAAATGAAGACATTTAGAATTCAGTACAGTGAAGATCTCATATTAAAAAAAAAAACTCAAAAAATCAAGAGCACCACTGTCTAACCAGATAACTTTGACAGATAAGAATTGCTATGCTCAATACTGTCTTATCTGTTTCAGAAGCAACAGATGCTTTAAAAGTTATTACCTGCTAAGTGGAAAATTACAGACCAGATGGAGCTAATTAATTTGCAATTAAAAAATTGCCACAAACCAAATTATATAATTAATTTTATGCAAGATATGGTTATGCAGAAGATTGGTCTGCCACTTTGAAGACATCCAAAACATTCATAACTGTTATATAATCTGATGGATGCTGTGGAGTTGGATAAGCATCTACAAATTCTTATGTGTAGAAAGCTTTGGTGGAAATTTGCAAACCTGGATAATAAACTTTCAGAGAGCTCTGAAACTTGGTGTTAATCTGGCAGCTCTTTGATCTCAGCTGAAACCTTTGCTTGGAAAGAAATAGAGAAAAAATGCAAGTTTGCCTTTGCTGAGCTACAATCCAAGTTACAGAAATGTTTTTCCAAGCTGGAATGTGCATTTCTACAACTTAGTTGAAGCTCTGAACCATGGAGGTGTCTGTGCTTCCCTGTAAGACTCCTGTAGTTCTTGTTTTAACTACTTAATATATTAAAAATCTGTCTTATTGTAGAGCTGCACAGCAAATAGTCAAGTGATTAGAGGACTCAACCTCCCAAAATTAATTAATAAACCTAGGGCTATTTCGAGCTTTTTTCATGTGTGTACAAGTGTATATAAATATATATATATAATATGTATGTGCATGAATACATAAATTAATATTTCAGAATCAAGCTTTGCTGTATAGTTTTAAAAAACCATATTTTTATTCCCTTGTTTTTTGCTCAGTTTGGATACTTTTGACACAGAAAAAAATTCAATCATATTTGTGGAGCCATATAAAAACCTTCTAGTTAAACCCTGTGGGATAGAAAGACAAAAGATTTGAGCCATTTCTCCTAAGAACAACACGCTCAGGGCTCTCATCTTACCCTTTATTCAGCAGCATGATCACTTCCTTGACACGAAACAGACAAGGAAACATTTCCAGTCAGATAATGAACTTGCAGAGACCTCTTCTCCAAGGGAAGCAGGAGGACAGAGTTTTCACCACTTCCCTCACTGCAGTTGCACACAGCTGTGGCACTCCTTTCACCACAGTGCCCTGTGCAGCTTTCTGGGCATTGTCACACCAGGGCTTTCAAAACCTCTCCTGAGACTGATCCCAAGGCACCATGCACAGTGACTTATCTAACAGAGTAGGGGAAAAGGTCTGAAAGGCTAACTTGGGAACTCTTCATTTCTTGTATAAAATTAAATAACTTCATAGATAATTCAGTTGCTTTCCAATTTTGTGTTCTGTGTTGTAGAATGAACAAAGCTTTGTAAGTCCATAAATGCCTATGCAAGAAACCCTTCAAAACTGCAGCATGTTCTTGTATTTGCTATTTATTTTGTACTTTCTTTTCATGGCACATGGCACTGGATTGTTGCTAAGAATTTTATATTTGGCTGCTTCACACTGTTTTATTATTACAGACTGTTTCTAATGAAGGGAAAGATGTATAGGTGACTCCACTGTCCTGCATCCTTTGTAATTTTTTTTTTAAAAGCATAGTGAACCTTCACCTTGATCTTCATTTTCTTTAGCATCTTTGAGAATAAGTGACTGTGAGATTCTATCTCACTAAATCCTGACCACAGGCTGTGGTCTAAGGACAATCTAAATCCTCTTGGAAAATACCAAAGGGCATCTTGCAAGGGTGAAAAGAGACCTGACCCAGAGATTCATATGTAAAATAATTATTTGGTGTAAGTCTTTCCCCAGAAGAGGTACCTGGGACATTTTTCCAGCACTTCAGTTCACATAACCTTGCTTACAGGAAAATGGCAAGAAATAGCTAAGAGAAGATTTAATGGGAAATTTAGAATCATGGTAAAACTGGGCACAAGATATCTGAAAAAAAAATTGAAATGTTGAAACTCTTGTTATGCCTGAAATCCCCTCCCTCTGCCTGATCCTTTAATGAAATAATAGAATGACTATCTCCCTTGCAGTGGCACACATACACTCAAACACAGAGTAAATTACAGTGCAACATGGAAAACCTCTGCAGAATTGTTGAGTTCTCTTTATGGCTGTACAAAACATTTTTTTCTTCTACCTGATGTTTTCAAGAACATTTAAATGTATTGATAATTGTTTTAGTCTTTTAAATCAGATGCTATAACTGTTAATTTTCTTCTTTAAGCAAAAATACAATGCCATAAAGCTTTTTTTCTGGGTGTTATCTTTTAAACAAAAGCAACAATCTCAGAAAGAAACTGAAAATTAAGTATCAAAATGAATTGAAAAATCGATATTAATTTTAGTAATGCATGCTCCTTCTCCAACTTTAAGTTTTTGAGTGCTTTTTTTCCCATTTAACTTCCTCAGTATATTCTGAATTAGTATGTTAAAAACAGAATGAGAGATAATATATTAAATAACCAAACATGAGCAGGAAGTTTCATCTTACTCTGCTTTCTCATGTTCCTCTATATCAGTAAAATACAACAGAAACTTAGAAAGGGTCGACACACATTATATGGACTTTTCCATTTACTTTTTCCCACATGCCATTTAAAAGGACAAATGCACTGATATATACAGGAGCCACTTGTTATGATTCTGAGGAAAAACATGGGCTGTACTTGTGACAGCTAAACTTCGCAAATGGGCCTATCATATTTTAAACTCAGAATCATTAAGTCCAAAACATGAAGAATGCACTTAAATGAGCAAATAAATAGTTTTGTGTAAGGGCTAAAGATATTCTAAATGTATCTTGGCCAGAAATTACAAGAGCTAAAACAGCAGCTTATGACAAAATCAGACCTATTCTAACATCCACCTTTAAGCCTTTGACTGTATTATGCAAGAAAAAGGGAATATTCTGATCCCAGTCATTTTCATAGAAACACAGAATACAAAACTTTCATGATGGCATAAGCCACAAAGCCAGAAGTTGATTTGCATTATACACAAGTTTCTGCCTGCACCCTTTCCTCTGACTGGTAAGATGGAAGAAAAAATAACTTATGCACCAGCATTTTTCACTTGAAATCCCAGGGCTTTGTGTTCTTCCTTGATTCTGCCCTTCTGGGTTCTGGCTGGCATTGTCATTGCCGCCCACAGCAAAGAGCAGCAGAGAGCAGTCTGTGATCATGGCAATGTGTGACACCCTGTCAGCATCACCACCACAGCCTCAGCTCCCCAAGGATAGCACCTCTCCCAACCCCATCAGGGTGGCACATGGGCACTTCAGTGTCCCTTAGCAGAGTCACTCACTGCCAGCACTCCTCGTTTCTTCCTGCTGTATCCACTGAGAGCTGCTGGTACAGTTTGTCTTTGCAGTCCTTGGTTGTGGGTGTCTGTAACTGTTAAAGCTTCAGATCTGGCGTTGGTTATGATGCTGGAGGGTAAAGATTGAAGAACAGTCCTGATTTTGTAGCTCACCAGGGTCTAAAGTGCCTCATTCTCTGTGGTGCCTGCCACAGGAGCAAAGTTCTGTAACAACTGATCCATTCCCTCAGCTGCTCTAATGCTGTGCACCATTAAACAGATCCTGAAACACATCTTCAACCTGTGCACATCTTTTTCAAGTACTGATAATTTTCTCCAGGAAAAGGGTCCAAACATTCATTGCAACCTACCATCTGTACTGAAGTATCCTTCCTTACCAGTCCAGTGTGGGTGGAAGCATCAGACATCTCAGGGGCTTTCTCCATAGAAACACTTGTTTTTTTTCTGACAAAAGTGCCCACATCCTGGCAGAGAGTAGAGCACTTCCTGGGCTGTGGATCTACATCCCTTCTTACACAACCTTCTGTACAAACTGCTGGTCCCTCTCTGTGACCTCTCTCAGTCCCTATTTTCATGCCCTGCAGCAGATTAGATAATGATTTATCCTCTAACACTAACTGATCAGCTAACTGATGCATCAAGGATGGTCTCTGGTCGAGCCCATCACCAGGGAGCTCAGTGACAGAGTAAACTAAACAGACATCTGTACTCACCCTCCTCTTTCTGGACTCCAGAATAAACACTGCACCCCAACCTTCTAAAGCTTTTAGAAAATATTTGGACTATATGTATTATTTTAAAAATATTTAGATAAGTTTTGCTACAGCTGAGCCCCAGCTGGTATTTCAAGTTATCCACTGATGAAATTCTGCATCTCAGCTGAAGTTCTCTTACTTCCTCTTTTCATATTCTAAGTGGCCACTTGCCAGCACTCTTTCTGCTGGCTGGCAGTCATGTGGTAATGATTAACTGACACTGATGATCTATTTCTCTTAGTTCTTCTGCCCAGGACCTCTCATCCAAAACAACTTTAAACAGAAGAGAACACAACAAGTGAATTATTTCAGGAAGTGTGAAAAGAAAATATATTCCAAAGTGTTTTTTTGTTTTGGAACAATTTTAGTTATTTAGTCCTGTTAAATGCATTTAATAAATACATTTTTAAATTACTTATTGTAAAACTTATTGTAAGCCTTGCCTGCTTACTTGCAATTTTGATAAGAACATATATCCTGGAAAGTCAATGACAGAATTGCATCACAGGGTCAGGGAAAAGGGGCCTCTAGAGGTCAATTAGGTCACCAACAACCCAGTCAGGAACACTCTCAACATAAGATCATCTTTCCTAGGCTCTCAGGATTTGAATTTCCACATTGACAGTACATCCAAAATAGAAGAAATGAAGGAGCTAAAGAGATGCGAAATCCTTCAGCTCATCTTTCTTTTTCCATTTTTTGTTCATGTATCTGCTCCTTACACACCTAAGCAAAATTTTAGACAGAAAGGTGTAATTTGTTAGTATTCCTGGCAGAGGTGGAAGAAAAACTGCAATGTGCTATTTTGTGCTGCCCACCCTTAAAACCATAAGTTATAAATCATAGATACGTACAATGAAATTATCAGTCTGCATTGGTTTATGTACCACCAGGACAGTGCATTGCATTTCTCAATACACATTCAGGTTTCAGTGTGTGATGAGAAATAAACCTTACATCTTACCCTGATTTTAATTTTTTTAAATCATGCTTTGCTTTTATTTGTTGAAGACTGACCACTTAATTTATAAAATGCGTGTGTTTCCTGGCAGACAGCACCTGGTCTATGACTGCAATATTATTACTGAGGAAGGTGTGTAATCAATCATGGGAAAAGTAAGACCTGCTGTACAATTGTACTTGATGATCAGTCCCCCTCTAGATTTAAGACTGAGTTCTAGGTGCTCAGGCATGTTCACATTTTGATATTGTTAGTCTGGAATTGTCTGAAGAAAAGATATTTAACTTAAAGGTTAAAGTACTAGTTTCTTTCTTCAACTGGAAAAACAGTCAAATTGGATTTACATTTCAGAAATTGGCAAGAAGCAACAGAGGAATAGAACTGCAGCTAAGTAATAATGCATTTTTTTCCTGACTGGCACTGATTTCCCTTATGACTCTCCTCACTGTGTCGTAATAATGAAATTAATGTGTAGGTTCACTCTGTAAAAGGTCAGTGCGTCCAGAGAAAAAAGGCCTAAAGTGAAGCTGTCCTAGATTTATTATCAGGCTTCCTGAGGAGCTCACCCATAGAATCCAAAAATGATCCTGAAGTCAAAGGCAGACATGAGATGACTATTCTCTCCTGCACATCATGGATGGTCACAGACTTGCATCTCTGTGTGTTTTGTTCTAATCACAAACTGTTCAACATGAGTCACCCCAGTTCACTTTACAGAACTCCTGAGCTCCTGAATTTGGTGATGCCTCCAATGTCTGCAAAGAAAACAGCAACATTCACTGACACTTGGATATCATCTGGATGTTATACATTTTTATGCAAAGTGGCATTTATTGGTCATCTGGACAGAGAAGCAACAGTGCTGAGCAAAAAAGTCTTTTTGCCAGATTTCTGGCAGTCACACAGCACACACACACTGCAGTACTTTCCTAAATCTCTTTTCTCTGGTGCTGGTGTCTGCCTTCCTCTCCCTCTCTGACTCTCCTGCAGTTTCTATCAAAAGCTGTGTTTCATATGATTCATCTGATCTGCAGCACAAGGCAGGTAGGTGTTCAGATATTTCTGGGAAGGCGTTTACCTCAGGTTATTTTCTCACTCAGTTTCTGAATGGTCATTTGGCTCTACGTGAAACCTCTAAATGAATAACCCGAAGCAATATTTTAATCCAATCTTCTTCTCAGAAGTCATCCTCTAGGGCAATTAGCTGCTGAAATTATTTGTGGGAACTGCTCTACACTGCATTCAAATATCAGAAAGGATCCTTAAAGTCAACATTGACATTCTCAATGTCAACAATTACTAACCAGTGCTTTTATTTTAATGCATATGAACCCAAGTTTTCAAATATTATGATTTCCAGAGAAGTTCGGGTTATTTTTTTAGGGAACATACATATGAGGGAAAAATTTGAAAAAAAAAGGTAAATAAAAAGTTCATATATCACATGGTGATTAAGAAGTGCCCATCTGATTCTGGGACAGAATCAGTTGTCCTGGCTTTCAGTAGCTCAAAAGGAGATAATGTTTTAAGAGAGCTGTGCATGCTGTATAACAATTCCTTCCTAAAATAAACAATTATTACTATAAATAAATTTTCTTGTAAAGCTGAAACAAGCAGAAATGTTCAGAACTAGACTATTACTCAGAATTATGTTTTTCAGTATCCTAAAACTTCTTACAGAAGCATAAGAGGAAACCTACTTAGGGAATGACACATTAAAACAGAGATTTCCTTCAGCTACAAAAATTATTGTAATAATTTACAATACTTCTTTACTTGTGGGAGAGTTCAGAGGGGACTCTGATGGCAATTCCAAGCTTACTTGACTGGTTTGGCCCATATAGGCTTGCAGATTTGGCAGAAGGAAGAGGAAGAAACATTAATGTTGTACAAAGTATTCCTACGATTTTTGTTGTATTTTATTATTTATCACCTGCTATGTACATAAAGGCTTTTTCCTACTCCACCTGCTTTTGCCCTGTAATAGTCATCAGCTTCCAAGCCTGCTACTGCTCATGCAATATTAACATTTATGATCTTGCCAAAATGTTTAGAACAGAAGCCAGAATACGCTTGCACGCATGCACACACCAGGGATGGCATACTTTCAGATCACAGAGGCAATATCCCAAGCATATGAATTCACTATGTAAGCAGAACTGGAGGGATTAGAAAAACTGGAGAACTTGGCTGCAATTGACTGTATGATTAATAGGTTAAGTAAAGCCTTTCCAGTAATTTTTCTCAGCATAATTACTCAACGCACTGCTTTTCACAGGGTGGAATGCTTTAAGCAAGACTGCTTCTGAACTGCACCTGTAGTTGTAGTTCAAGGTGATTTTTCTTTTAATAGAAGCCCAGTATATTTAGAAACCACAAAAATGCTACATAAATTTGTGTTTAAAATCTTCTCTTCTGTTTGAAGACAGAATTATTAGCCGGCTATTTTAGAGTAGAGAGAGACATATCTACTGTTTGCCTGAGAGCATGCTATGTGAATATTACCATAATTGTAACAGACATTATTTTTCTCATGGTTTACTAGATAAAGTGGTATCATTGGATGAACAGCCTCAGTTCATGCAGTCTCTGCTAACTGGGTAGAAATGTCAGCATTTATAACTTTATAGAACCTTATAGAAATGTGAACTGCAGAAAAAAAGAGGTATCCCCACCAAAGTACAATGAGGTTGGATCTAATCCTGCAAGTGCCCGGTGAGGCTCTATCCTTAACACTGAACATTTTAAATTCATAGTCAAAAGGCTTAGCATGAGGAAAAGTGTTTTATTTTCACTTCAAAAATCATTGGAAGTTCTAATTATACTTTTCACTTTCATAAAGTTATAAATCATATGATCTCAAAAGGCATTGCAATCCCTGATGAACTTAATCTTATAATGCCCAAGAAATAGAAAGCTTCTTTAAATAATATTTGCTAGGGCTTATGGGAAACTGTTAGCTCAGCCAAGCATAAAACCAGATCCCCTTACCTCTTTATCTATGCTTTAGTCATCAAAAAAAAAAAAAAAGTCTAACTAATGGCTCTCACCTTCCCATATTATTTTCTTAATTTTCTTTTCAGTGAGATAACTCTGGTCTTCTTAACAGGCATCAAAAAACTTTGTCCAAGGTCACCAACTAATTTGCTGGAAAACCAGAGCAGTTCTCAGCTAGATCTCACTTTTTAAGTTCTTTTATCAAAGGTTTGCACTTTAATTAAAATAAGTAACAGTAAATTACACGGAAATGTTGTTTAAGAAGCCAAACATAATGAATATCATCTTTATTTAATGAAAATTTGCATGCAACTATATGTAAGATGACTTCATTGAATTTGATTACTGGAGATCTTATATATCTTATATCTCTCATACAAATTGTTAGCATAGAAAAATTACACACTTAGTTTTCTTAGACTCAGGAATAGTTCATGGGAGCCCTGGTGGATCTGGGCTGGACATTCACAAGTAGCCAGGACAAATTAGCAGCTATAAAGCTATATGAAACAATTTTCTATATATCAGATAATATGATTAATATTTCTCATGTTATTATTTCTCTTATTGTTGATTTCTCATTTCTACAAGTGCTTTCAAGGTGTCTTCGTGCTTGAGTTTACAAAAACATCTTGTCCTATCCACTCTTTACTGCACATGTAGCATATTGATTGACTTCAGTATTTCATATTAATCCCGACCCTAGCAGCTCATTTGCTTCCTATTGTTCCTGAATAGTTGTCCTGTTGTTTTCAACTGCTGCCCTTTTGCTACTGCAATTGCCCTCCTACCTTGGTGACCTTGGCAGTCAGTGAACAATTTTGAGGAGCTAATCAGGCTTTTACAAGTCGCCTCTGAAGAGGTAGTGGAGTAGCACCTTGTCAGACGGTGTTAAGTGGACAAGCCTTACTACTTTATGGTGCTTTTTCTATACTTGTTTTGACACACACAGATCTTTGCCCACACAGCTGATACAAATATATACAACTAAAAGTGATTTATGTTTAATTAAAATGCCTTCCACAGCTTGACTGAGCATAAAAGTCTTTCAAAAAATACAACCCCCAAATAAGGACTCTAGGGAAACATTTACAAAATGAGATAAAAAACTAAAAAAGCACGACACAATTACTTAGCAAGCCAAATTCCAGTTTAATAATTCATGCCATGCCTCCATGCCATTAGTTGAGATGAGGAGGTGGGGATGATGACAAAGTGTTCAAAAAGGACTTGTAAATGTACATTTTGAGCTTTCAGAATATTTCAGCTTTCTGTATGGGTCAAAAGAACTAGTTCCTTGAGGAGACGTGCATTCTCATCCCAGAGATTAGAACTTGATTTATTAACCATTCTAGCTAACTCCTAATTGTAATTGCTGTAATTAATTAAAACTTCATTTTCCCCATTATTTGCCCCAGTACTTATTTCAAAATTTTATTCTTTCCTCCTTAATTCACACTGTGTGAGAAAATGACCCTTTTATTTCCCTTAAGTGTTTATTTATTTTTATGCTCATATAAACAAAGAGAGAGTAATCTGAGTCTAATCGTCAACAATATGCAAAATATAGACACTAATTTATCCACATTTCCCCATAATAATACCTCAAATATCTTCTGTCTCTATTTCATAGATGCAGAAGAAATTTTCAGGTAACAAATCTTGCTAAACCCAGTCCCAATCTCTCTATTTTGACTACTGAACAACACTACTTGTCTTTTAGTATCAAGTACCCAATGTTAGGCTGTCTCCAGCTAGCATTACAGATGTGTCATAGTTTATTTTGAACAAGGGAAGCACGGTGGCTGGTTAAAGGTCTGAGATTACTACTCTACCATGTATAGTATTCTGGTGATGTAAATAGAGCTCATGGATGTGTCCTGGCTGACCCTTAGTTCCTCATTAGATAGTAGGTTAATTATGTGATGTTAAGCAAGAGGCAGTGGAAGAAGAAGGGTCGATTCATATTTCCTCCCCATGGCGTATTCTAACACTTCAAGGAGAAAACATAATCCAAACCCATATTTTTGTGACATTTGAAAAAATGGTGAATTCAGTAGGGATTTACAGGACAGGAAAACACTGAATATTTATCATATTCAGTGTGGAATAAGGTTTCTTACAGAGCAGCAATGTGAGGGTTATACAACTACTCATTGTAGTCCAATGACAGTCCAACTTCTTTTTCCCTTTAACGAATATTGAAAAGAAACGTGAACCATTATATGCTGCATTCAATATAAAACTACAGAGGGTTTGTGTCAAAGGAATTATACACTGAAACTGTACAAACATATATATTTTTATGAAGTTAGCTTTTATACACCATTCCACTGGAGTTAATTATACCCATGACTCTTACCTATGAGTTCAATCAACTCTCATTTTGACACTTCGGAGTTTGCACTCTTGCAAGAGGTTGCACCAAGCCCTGTAGCTCTACCACAATACTCCTACGCCTCTGATTCACCAAAGTGAAGCAGTTGTTCTCCATGAAGTTCAAGATGGATTGATGTCCATT
>WAAE01019863.1:0-33685 GCA_013400495.1 Nicator chloris
TCATCGTCGTAGAAAAGAAAGAGGTGGGGACCACTAAGATTTGAAATACACTAATGAAGAAACTGTAGCAAACCTTATAGCCACAGGCTGGTATTGTGGATATTTGCTAAGCTGGAATAGTATGAATTTATCCCTATGGGTGTTTGCAATAATAGGATAAAAAATTAGTATATCCTTGCCTTATTCATTAGTGGTGGAAGCACATCAGACTGGGCAGTTGAGCTCACCAGGTTTTCATTCAAAGCAATAGCAAGGGTTCTAAACTTGTATTTTAGTAAAATGCCAAATAACTGAATTTAGAAATGGATAAAATCAAGATTGTGGGTTGTTTGAAAAACTCCCTAACAAACTGGGCAAATTACTTACCCCCTTTTCTAAATATTAACTGGATTTCCTTTTCAGGTCTGAAAAATATTTCAGCCACTTGTGCTGTACGTAACTTGAGTCAGTATCTGCATTCCTTTAACTTCTTGCCTGGCCTTTCTATTCACCTGTGAAAGGTTTGAGGACTGACTCACAGTGTGATTCTCTAAACAGTGAAGCACAAATCTCCCTTGGGAATGCATAGAATGCAAGGCACAACTGTGTCTGTCAGTACAAGCAAAGTTTCTTTCCCTTGCTGCCAGGTAGGCATCTAACCCCAGTTAAGCTGTCAGTATCTCTGGGTAAAGCTTCCCAGCCCTTCCTGATGGTGTCAAGAACGTGAAGTCATGTACTGTATAAGTATTTTGAATAAAATAGATACAACTTCCTGCTTTCCATTGTTTTTCTGTTCCTGAGTAATGTTCTTAAGTAATTATTATAAACCACAAATTTCAGGCTGTAAGATAGTATGTTTCAAACACAGTGCTATTTCATCTCCAAGGTAATGATTTCACAAAAGTTATTTTTGTGGAAAACACTGGCTGAAATTTGAATGTATAAAAGACTTTGTATAAACTTTCCTCACACTGACTTGTACTTCCACATTCAACTGGGATGGGTGTATATTTATTACAATAAGTTGGAAATTATCTTAAAATAATAATAATGACCTGAAATGGGAAACTTGGATTGTATAATGTAGTTTGGTCCATGAAAGAAGATTAAAATGGCAATAGGAGAAGGAAAATGTTGGTAACTGACAGAAGGAATTAAGAATGGGTCATGGAGTATGACCCATTTACCATCAAAAAAGAATGAAAATGCATGATGGGTTGTTTGAGAATGGGGGGTACCAGCCATTTTGTGGGAGCTAGTGTGATAGTTGATATGTCTTCTGGATGATTAGAAATGTATTTTTCTGGCACAATTGCTTTTAAAAAGTATTTTAAGGGTAAGGCTTTGGTTTATTTTTAGTTTTTTTCTTTTAGTGTAGGATAGTACACAGGCAGCCACATCATGCTAAGGTACAAGGGCAAAATAATACACACTTGGACGCCTTGGTAAACACATGATCAAACCTACACATGGTTGATTCATTTCAGAGTTTGTTGCTGGGCTAAACACAGGGTCTCCATCTTCTGAAACAAAAGGTCTGTTATGAAGCAAAAGAAACAGCTCCCTGAGCTCAAGCCAGCTGAGTTTGTTATGTTCAGTCCAGACTGCTTTACAACCAATAATTTTTCTAGTTTATGTACAGTACTCTGCTATTTCCAGAGGGATGGTTTTATTTGACTGTCCATTCACCTAGGGTACAAGTTTAAGTTAAACTTGATGGTGCCAAATATGGCAAGTTGATCTTATACCTCTTTGATATCCCATTTTGCAAAGCCAAAGCAAGCATTACCAAGCTCTGCAATTGTGGCTTACCACATTTACCATTAAATGCAACATTTTAAAACTGACTGTGGCATATCAAAGCCATGTGATCATTGAGATGCACAAGACCAAAATTACAGTGACAAAATCATACCATTATATATGGTTTCCTGCATTTTTATGCTGTCATGAAACACAAAATGGATGCTAAAAAACAAAGATGAAGCAAGAAAAACATTAAAGCATCAGGAAAACATTCCTACACTTGAGAGGTTAAGAAACGTGTAAAACACCAAGAAAATTAAGTCTATTGTCAATTTATCAGGCCTCATCTCAGATGAGTTCAGTTGTTTCTGTAACTGAAAGATTGTTCCAGAAGTCCATGCTTTGATATTAAAAAGAGCCTTGTAATTTGCTGCCTGCATCTATCTATGGCTAGTTTATAACATATTTGCATAAAAAGTACTTGTTACTTTTCTTGGCATATTGATGGTAAATTATCATATTCTCCATTAGCATCAGCTTTGGTAGGCTGAATCAGGCAGTACTTGTAGTCATTTCTTGTAAAAAAATTCTTATTTTCTCTCTTACTTTTTTGCATCAATTTCCTTTTGAATGCATCTTTTGAAAGAAATGTTTAGAGTCTTTGGGTAAAAGACTTTACATGAAATATTTCTGCCTTATTGTTTGATAATAAATACTGTTTGGTTTTTTCTTCTATTTCTTTGCCTTGATGCAAATTTCATGCTGTAGTGCAAATCTTGGATACTTTTCTTGCCCTCAGCAGAGATTTTTTTATTGATTGACAAAGTATACCAAAGCTTGCAGCTTGGGCCCACATTTTATTCTTCTGGACCTTTCAGGCATGAAGGAAGCCATGCAACAAGTCCCAGAAACATTCTCTATTTATTAAGATTTACTCTCAATTTGCATATTCTTCACAAATGTATGGATGATAAAACTCTAATGCTATTGGGCTTATATACCAGCTTTATTAAAATGCAGAAATTAATTAAAATGTGAAGAAAAAACACCCAGTCTTTCAGAAGACCCATATGTCTGGATGCAATAATGAACTAGAGCTAAGGACCTTGCTTTAGGCTTAACTCCCATTCATTACTTTCACTAGGAAGTATCTTTCAAAACAAGCTTTAGGATTTTAGCAAAGTTCTTGATATTATAAGGATGCTTATTTTGTTTTGTTAAGAAAAAAATTATAAAGATCAGTTCTATTTGCAGTGTTTATTTACAGGTCCAGTATGAAGACATTTATTAGATATATTTTAAGTCTGAATATGAGAATACTGAATGGTTGGTACTTTCGAGAAGGGAAACCCCTTCATCCTTGTCATTCCCAAGCTACCCCAGCTGACAGCTGGAGACAGAAAAGAAACCTTGTGCAAAAACAGTAAAAAAAAGGCTGAGAGTAAAAATCTATTAATGATTCTGTCACTCCTGTTGTATGCTGCCAACTTCATTTTTTTTGAATCATGGGCTGACTCTGCCAGTCTAAATTGGATAAATTTATTACTAAAAGATTTTCCTAACATAAATAATAAGACAGGATGAACTATAGTGAATGTGCCACAGTGATATTTGAAGATGAAATATTTTTAAATTAATAACAAAGTATGTATGTCTCAAGAATAGTATTACTTCTTCTTTTGCTATGTTGATTCATCTTAGTCAAATATCACAAGACAGGCTTTCTTTAAAGTGTCACATGAATTTAAAACATTGGCTCATGGATTTGGAGAATCTACAAGAATAATTTCTAAAAGAATTGGTTTTTGAATATAGATAGCTTATTATATAAAGGAGAAGCAAATACTATAGAAAAATAGAGGAAGGAAAACCTACACAAGTAAAAGAAATTTCAATAGATGGACATGGGGGAATAAAGAAAAGATCTGGAGGACTGATACAGAACAAGACATTAAATATTTTGGACAATATTTTTTTCCTTAGTGAGATACTACATTTAGCTTTAATGCCTTTTTTTGTATCAGTAGTGTACTGATGCAAAATAAATATCCTGTGCACCTTTCAATGAGTGAAAGAGATACTTGATTTTTTAGCCAACATTTTTGAACACAAAAGATTCCAATTTCTCAATTGTTTCTGAGCCAGCTGCTGATTGTACAATAGCAAATTGACATTACCGTGTGATTCATATTTAACTTATGTTTCATAATGTTCATGATTTTCTTGCTTCCTTCTTAAATGTAGAGGATTTCTGTGGGGTTTTAAACATCAATTTAAAAGTAAAAGTACTATTTTTTCAATATTCTTCAATTTGCCTTTTTTCTTTGTGTATGTGAATAGCTACAACTTCTTTAGTGTTTGTGCCAGCTCTTCTTGAATTACTGAATTACCTTAATATACAGCAAGGCTTTATCACCTCAACAAGGTAATATCTTCTTGGCCTTAAAAATCTCAAAACAGAGCAAAAGGTGTAGGTTCTACCGGCACTAACCTGCTATGAAGAACTTCCTTTATCTTTGCACAAGTAGAACAATGTACTGTGGCTAGAACCATAGCTGGGAAGAACTGAGCTGGATGAGTGACAAGGCACTTCAAATACTCCCAATGTTAAAATAAATTAGTTATTTCATTTAATAATCATATAATTTCATGCAATTCTCTATTAGACAGTGACCTGAGTTATTTTAATCCACTGATTTACATGTATGGGTTTAGTCTCATCATGCATCTTTTTTTTACATCAAATCACATTATTAATCATGATCTTGATGAATAGAACAATTCTATTTAAAAAAAACTGTCAGCCATTTGTTTCTGTCTCCACATTAAAGCTAGAACAATGTCAGGTAGTCTAAAAATGAGATTGATTCAGGCAGTCATCTTGCTCTCTTAAGCAGCTACAGTATAAAATGCAATATTGTCTAAGTTTTTTCTCCTGGCTTTTTCTGGTAAATGATCATTGCTCTTGTGAGCCTAAATGTCTTCTTTGCAAGGCTTGCCTTCCTCTAGTTGTTCATATTGTCCTGCCTCTTGCAGCTGTGCATTCAAAGGAAGAGAGCTTTTGCTGTAATAAAGTTTTAATTGAAGACACTCTGGGATTACCTGTTTCTCTTGCTTTCATATTTGGTAGAGCTTCAGTAAAAGGGAAATTTAAAACACTACATTGCCTTTTTGTTCAGTAAATGTATTGTTTTATCCATTAGTAGTGTTTGTTAAACCTGAGAATTTGGAAAGCATTTTAAGAGATACCTGCCTTTCCTGCTTGCCTATGTGTATATGCTATACATCTGGGCTCTCTCTGGGGTTTCTGTTACTACTGTCTTTGCGTCACCTAATTTAAAACAGACTTTCTGCTGTTTTCAACTATAATGGGTTTGTGGCTTAGTGTGTGAAATAGAATTGACTGCACAAAATGTGAAATTGTGATGCTAGACATTCCGGCTAGGTCTCTACAGACAGGAATGTGCATTTGTCTGGGCAAGCATTGTAGTCCTAGGGGTGCTTAGCTGTTTTAGTGACAGCCTGAATATGTTGACGTTTGATTTAAAAAAAAAAAAAATAGCATTTATTTTTAAGAAGAGACTGCTTCAGCATAACTTCAGCATTTTTGCAGTTTAAATCTCATGCAATACCACTGTGGAAAAATTAGTGAAAGAGACTGAAAGAAGAATAAAATTTCTTACGTAAATTAAGTGTGAATACTAAGTAAGCTGTATAAAATAAGAGGAATAAGGGTTAAGTCCTACTGAAAGAATCTGATGCATAAATTTCTCCTAATTATCATCTGTTTATGATACTGAACTGTATCTGCAAAGTAATGCAAATGTATTAAGTCCACAAATCCCCTAAAAGTCTTTAAATTTTAAAGCATGAGATGGCTTATCCCTTTTTAAGTCCTCTCTCTGTCTTTTGGAGAAAGCAGATACTTCACATTGCTCTGGTAGTGATGAGCACAAGTCACTAGTACAGCCACAAGCGTTTCGTAATCAGAGAGCAAGTTGTTAAACTAAAATTGTCCCTGTGGGGAAGGGATAATCTCTCCAGCAAGGTTAGGAGAGAATGAAGAATGAGGGAGGAGACACTCCTGCTCTTGCATAGGAGAGACAGAAGGAGTTTGAACTGCCCTATGACAATCTTCTCAGGGTGATGTGGCTACTGAAAGTTCAAGTACTTGGATTGTTTTTATTTCAGGATTTTATTTTCAAGTTTCAGAATGTAGAAAATATATTCCCTTCAGCCAGCTGCTAAGAACCACCTCTTCCCTCTGCCTGAAGTAATTTCAGTCTGTCCTATTATGGCTTTGCTTTCTGGAGCTGCCTATAAAACCTTCAGTCATTGTTCCCAGGGACAGGAGCAATTGAGTCAACCTCTCTGATGGACACACAGAGGTGTAGTATGACCACATCATTCTCCAGTTGAAAATCAGCTGAAAAATACTTTGTTCCTTATTCCTGGCCCATGCAGTGCCAGGAATCTTCTATTGCCAATTCTCCTGCTTTCTTCAGCAGCTTGGCTATCTGAATTGGTAGGACTCCTCTTAGCAACTCCCAAGTCCCAGATCACTAGCAGGATTTTTTAAAGGCTCCCTGCAGCTCTTCTGATGGCTACAGTTAACTCCTGGAGCACGGTGCACAGTGTGGGAGATAACAGGCCATAGACTGACACTACAGAAGTAATGAATTTCTGACAGTTTCTGTAATGTCAGTTTTTTATGTTGGATACTTGTAGCATGAATGGCTCATCACTTGTTTTAATCAGTTCTTACAAATACTGGAATGGAATGAGAATAGAATAGCGCATGGTTTGGATCTGTTTTTATCATTGGCATAAAACTAATTTCCAAAGTAATGTGTCAACTTGATTTTAATTTGATTTCTTTTATATGAATAAGGAGATTTATTTTATTATGAACTGAAATGAAAATGCTATGAGAAAACAGAGCTCATGTTTATATTGTATTATACAGTAAGGCATGAGGCTCCTGAAAGACAGGAAACTGATTGTTTGATTTGGTAATTCTCTTTTTTTTTTCCATTCTGAAACTCTATCTGCACTGAGGACCTTTCTTGTGTCTACCCAGAAACTAGAGATGATTTCCTGTCTATTGAGGAAGTGTACACTAGCTAGAGGCAAAACAACTTAAGCTAAAGACTTAAAATTTAAATCCTGTATGATCATTGGGAAAACTGTATCATGCAATTTTCTTTTCTGGTGTCTTTGGAAAGCAGTAGGATGCTTTCTTTTGTATTCATATGCCAATGTATAAAATGGAAAGCACAGGTAAATTGTCAGATCCACAATCCATCTAACCTTTTATTCTGTCCCAAAGAGTGGCCAGGAGTGGAAGCTCACAGGTCTGTGAGAAGATCTCTCAGTGCACTGTCCCAGTTAAAAGGATTTTGCTATAGATGTTTCCTCTTCAGAACATCTCTACTGTCATGTTTGAAAGCTGCTGACAAACCTATTTTATACTAATTTGCTTAATTCTTTTTGAATCTATATATTTACATTCAAAATATCGAAGTTACAGATGCTACCATTTTAAGATTCAATATATGGAAAACTAGTTCCTATTCTTAACTTTAAATCTACTGAATGATTACTTCTTTGTGTGACTACCAGTTTTCTTGAATTATAAGAAACACTGAGAAATAATTTTTGACCATTTTCTCTATTATAATGTTTAATTTTTATGTCTAGTGCAACTCATATCAAAGCTGAAGTTTCTCGACCTTTTAAATTTATCCTTGTTCTGAAAACATCCCATACTTTTACTTGAACTGGTTACATCGTATGATACTGAAGCATCCTTCTGTGAAAGGTCATCACTCATAGCAGTTTTGATGTGTGTGCTAGAGTTCTAGTCAGTGTTGAATGATTACTTATCTCTTTTAATTTTTGTCTTTCTGTCAGCATCTGGGTATTGAACTACAGTTTTCAGAAAATTATCCAAAGTAATTCTAAGATGTTATATGCATGTTTAAAGTAATACACGAGGTCTGAGAAACACAGGTCTCTTTACCAAGGCCAAAGTATTCTGCCATCTTCACACAGTGAAATCACACTGGAGCTCTGTGAGTAGCAGGGGAGGGTTGGTATTTAACACAGGGGAGCTCTGACAAGCCACAGTTCTTGTGAGCACTGTAGAATTTAGGCTGCAAATAGATAGGGTGTTTTTCTAGATGAACAGTTTGAAACACCTCATATTGAGTGCAGATTTGCTGTGACTGCTTTCTAGTTTTGATTAACCACAGAAAAGGTGGACTGGTGTAATATGCACTTAAGAAATTTAATACTCTTTCCAGGTTATCTTAGTGTTTCAGTATATATAACAGAATTTTTGTATGCTTTTTATGATAGCAAGCTGTTGAGAAAGCAGTTTGGAAACTTTCTGTCAAAACATTTATAATGAACTGATACACACTTTAAAAGCTTGTGTTCAAGAGCTTTTTTAGGTGTTACTACGTTAAAATATGATATGTCAGCTTTTTTTTTTTATCATGTATTGATGTAAATGAATGTAGAAAATTTTCAGAAAAATTAGGATGTAAATGAATGTTCATGAACACATACCCTCAAAAACTGCATCCAAATCTAATCATTTTATGCATGCATACTAGAGCTACTGAATTGGTCTCTTAGTGTCAGTAACAAAAAAATATGTATTATTCTGATTCTTAATACTTAGTGTTTACCAGCAGTCTATTTTATGATCTAACTGCTAATTCCTAAATTACAAACTCCAAAATAATTGTCCTCTTATTCAAGCCAAAGTTACTATACTTAACCAGTAAGTTTCTGACCACATTTTCCTGTGTTAGCTGCATGAAAATAAGGCTTTTTTGTAAGGCTACATATTTAGAGAAAATGCTACAAAATTGCCCCTGTATTAATAGAATCCAGAGCATTCCTTGGTGGTGGCTCAGCACAGTACCATGTGAGTTGCCTGCCCTTGAAAAGGCATAATTTGATCTTAACAGTTTTCCTGAATTCTCTGGTAGTTACAGAGAACAAGTGACCACAGTTCAGCTCCTCAAGCTGAAAGCTGAGATGAGAACCACAGTGGTGCTGACTTATAAGTTTCTGAATTTCAACAAGAGAAGGGAAATTTTTTTCTTGCAACTGAGTCTTTCTGATTCTAGTGAAAAGCTGGAAAACTGAAAATAGCAAAGTGGTCCCAGATGGGTGGATTTTTTTTTTTTTTATGAGAAGCTTCTTCAGTCTGTCAGCTTCTGTAGATATCCCTGTGTAAGGTAAAAGGCTGGGTCATGTGCCAGAGCCAATAGGAATATCTGGTGAACAGGAATATCTGGAAGGGCAACATCAGTAGTGTTGAGCCTATAAAAATTATACATTAAAAAAAAATCATCAGTATTGTTCAGATTTGTTTTAGCACACTTTATTTCCATTGTTAGAGATAAATCTTCATTACCAAGGAAAGGAGTGGTAGTTACTGAAGTGATATCCAAGGAATAAATTTGCCCCAAAGCCAAAAGATTTAATAGAAGGTTGGAAAGCCTAAAATAAAATAAATAAATACTTCATATCAGCTGCTTTTAAGTAAGAGAATGGAGTTCAGAGGCCAGATGCTGATCTTGGCTCCAGTAGGGCAAATCCAGAATGGCTATCTGGTAAAACAGTAGTATTGCTGAAGACACACATCATCATGAAAAAACCTAAAATTTAGCCATTAGAAACTTCATTAGGAGGGAATGTATCTTATCCTGCTAAGTTTTTGTGTTTCTTATCCAAACCTTGGTAAATTCTATTTGTAGTTATTGCTGCAGGTTTTTCCTTAGGTTGAATTTTTTTCCTTGACTTGGCTTTGACTTGTCCAGCAGCATAAGGGTGGCCTGCTATTAGGTCTTGATTGTGTTTTATTTAAGTAATGATGGCTTTTGGATTAGTGAGATGATGTGAAGTGGTATTATTAATGGACATTGACCAGTAACAAAACAGAGCTGCTTAGGCAGATCTCCAGTTGGCATAGTGAGGCACAAGCTGGAAAGCAGCCTGGAGCAGAGGAGGAGGGAGCCTCAGCAGGGCACAGCACACAAGACGTCTCTGGCAAGCACATACAAGGAGCAGCTGAGAGGATTTGAGAGACAAGCAGAGATGGCAGATACTGGATCTCTCACAAGGATAAACAGAATGCCAAACAGATAAACGTGGTTGATATCTTACCTGTGGTATAGCTAAGAAATGTGCCATAATTGGACTGGGTAATTATTTACCTCATAACTTTGTATCACAGAACTTGCTTATCAAGATGATCTTAGCAATTTATCTCATAAAAAGGATAACATTAAGTTAAAAAGAAAAAAAACTTGTTTATATGCAATGAGAAGTTGCATAGCATGCATAGTACAGGTCATGGAAATATTAGTTAATCTAATCTAAGCTGTTCAAAAATTATTTGAATTAGAGATTTATTTTTTACCTCAGTAGTTGAATTCAACCTAATCTCTATCTTTGAGATCGTAAAGCCTTCTGAGAAAGGAATGAATTTCTGTGTTTTGTCGGGTGTTTTGTTTTGATTCATTTGGATTTTTTTTAATTGAAAACTTAACAGTTTATACTGAGAAAATGTTTGTGTGATCCTTTTCTGGAGGTTTGCTCTGGGTTCCTTTTCTTGTGTTTCTGTGCTGACTGGTATGTCACCCTCAACTTCAGGCCTTGCCCTTGTGTGAGCGCACACACAGATGCACAAACACAGCAAGATCTGCAAGGAGAGCAGTCTTTGAAATGGCAGAATTGAACTTGTAATTTATTTCTCCAGGCATCTCAAAATGCTGACACCACCACCCACAGAGGAGATGAGTAAGCGTGCACGGTACATGAGAGAGAGACTGAGGCTCAGGTTATAAGAAGAATGTATAAGGGGACAGGGCCTGGTGTGCAGGAATTTTTTGTGCATGGAGAGAGGTGGAAGCAGAGCTCTAGAGCAGTCTGACAAAGGCAGTGCCTTAGTGAGGTTTCTCTGGTATTGCCATGGTGGCATGGGTGGCTATGACCCTCTTACGCAATGACCCTCTTATGATTTCTTCACAATGTATTGGCAAAGTCACTGGTAAAAGCACTGCCAAGGATCAATATCCAGCCACAATGGTGAGTGTCTGGGTTGCCTCCTCCTCCCCTCCTTCTCTGACCTCGGGGGTCACAGGGCTGCTTCACACTTTTTTCCTCACTGCTCAGCACCTTTGTGGCATTTTCCCCTTAAATACTCTTTCAGAGAGGCACCAGCAGCTTCCCCGAGGCCTCAGCTTGTCTGGCTGTGGGGTGTTGTGGAGCCGGCCGGGCCTCCCCTCACGGCGGCCACCCCTCAGACACCTGGTGCTAATGTCACCTTGCAACTTTCCTAGGAACACTTTTAATTCCTGCCCATAAAAACCTCCTGAGAACTAAACAGAACTTGCAGGTATCAATGGAGAAGGGAACAGATGAAGTAGACAGTGATAATTTGTTTCTTTGTGGTGTGATTTGGATGAACAGCACCAAGTCTGTGCGAACAAGAGCTGTGAATAACCTTCAGCAAGATTCCTGCCCCTAACTGCATGTAAACCAAAATCAGCAGCCTGACTTTTACATATTTATGGTTTGGCTCATTGACAAAACTGGAGACCTACCTCAAGCTGTCTGGCAGACCCAGGAGGGTGCAGGGGAGGACGGACAGGTGGCACCGCTGGCTGGCAAGGTGGGCAGCAGTGGAGCTGGGCAGAGGAATCCCCTGGCCCTGAGCCCCTCACGAGCAGTAGGAGCAGCTCTGGGAGCAGCTGTGCCGGCTTCCCACAGCCCCGGCAGGTGTGAGAGGGACAGTGCTGGGCAGCCATGTCTGCGGTTGGGCCTGGGCTCTGCACTCTGCACCAGTGTCACCTCCCCTCTTTGTATTTTTGGGCAGTTCTTAATTAGGACTCATTAACTGATTGAAGAATTAATGGTGAACATGTGGTGGTATGAATTAACTTCAGGTGTGCATGATAAGCTATTCAGTGGAGCAAACTCTTTTCTCTGGAGTATACTCCACAGCAAAAGAGATGAAACTTAAAAATACACCCCAAGTTTGTAAATTCCCTCTTTCAGTGCCCACTATAACTAAAATATTTGTGTCAGATGTGATGGATGCTGGTTATATGCTTTTTCTTCTACTTCCTGTCACTGCTTGCATAAATTAATGTGACAGAAGTAAGAATGGAGCAGAGGCGAAGAAATGTCACTAGCAGGCTGCTCTGTCATCCAACTACTGGTTTTATTACTTGCTGCCTTTGGTTTAATTTCTTTTTTCATAATAATAGACAGAGGTTCATGAGGGGATGAGAATAGCTGTGCTGTGAAGTAGATGTAGATTTCTTATGAATTCTGGAATGCAAATTTGGGATTTTGTTTGGTCAAGGATTATCTTAGTCTGGTTTTAATTTTATGAACATATACATTGGCATACAGAAGGCAAGTAGTGGTAAATGCCAGATGCTTCATAATTAACTGGGAAAAGCTGCCTCATGCTTCTAATTACATCTTAAATAAAGCAGATATTTTGGAAAAGGGACTTCTACCTAAGAACTGAACTGAACCATTAGGACACAGGGAAGAAGATGGTAAGGGTATTGTTGATTTGAATGTTGCTTACACATGCAATTCTGGAAAGACAAAAGAGGGACTAACAGGCTTGCTCAAAGGCAGCTAAAAGGGGAAGAAAGGAAATGGGAAGGTAAATCAGCAAATTATATGCTTATGTACATCTGCTTGACTCATTGTGAGTAACGCAATTCATGAGTATTAAGTGAAGCCAAAATGAGAGCTTAGTAGATACATTCCTGGAAGTTACAGTATGTGCAGGACTCAAAACCTGACCTGGGAGGTTGGGATAAGGTCACTAAGAACAAGCTAATATGAAACCAGAGTCTGGAGTATCCATGAAAACTTTGTATTTTGTAGAATCTGTGTTCTACTGGTGTTACCTTTGAGTGAACTATCTTGTACATACTCACATCTTTTGGATGTGAGTACACATGGTTTTCACATGAAATCACAAAGAACTGAGATGTCTGCTGGTCACTAAAAAAATATGAGGGAATTTGACTACTTACCCAAAGTAGTTTTACTTGAAGTATAAGATGTTAATGCAGTTACCAATGGGATGTACCTTAAATATAGAGGAGAGAAAAAAATTTTCAGATGTATCCAGCTAAAAAACTAACTTCAGTCACATTTTCAAACCTCGTTAAGGCACCTACATTCCTTAGGCCCTTTGAATATTTTACCTCTGGGGCATTTTGAGAAATATTTAGAGGAGATCATGATGAATTCAGAATGCAAAAAATATTGATTCATAACTATAAAATACCTATTTGAGAATATTATTGTATATTTTTCTTTGTTTGGTATTATTATTCTATTCGCTACAGTCAGCTGAAGGATTCTTTTTCCTCTTACAGCCTATGGCATACAGTAGATATTCAGCTAATTATTGGCATGTGTTCTTGAAATGGTTGCTGAGAAGATGGCGTGTAGACTAAACAAAATCTGTGGAATCTGTTGCACTACTTAAACAAACCAAACAACCGGTACTTAAAAAGGCAACAGGTAGTGCTACAGTGAGAAGTTATCTCAGCCTTATTTCTTACTTGTCTGAGAGGAAAAAATGTTGAAAGCATTGTGTATGGGCTACATAATTCTTAATCCCTGATTTCGGAGGTAATCCAGAAGAAATCTGGTCCATCAAAATTAATTACTCCTGAGGTTCAAGACAGGTTCTAGAACTTGGTCTGAGGGAAGCTTTGTGTAACTTTGGGGAAAAACTATGTAACCATATGTGATGGTATTCAGTCACCTTTTCTTGCATGTCCAGTCTTATTGTTTCTTAAATTAGAAAATAAGTTCTTACATTTTTTTTCCCCTTCTTTGGTATCTAGAGTGTTTCTTTCCTTCTTTCACAGCTATTTTTTTGTTCCCCCATTTATACTTGCAGCTTGCTTTTGCAGGTCTGAAAAGTTTTGATCCAAGTCCGGATTTTGCCAAATTTTTGCCTTGTGGTAATTATGTAACCGTCTTTGGAGAATACTCTGAAAATACTATTCTTTTGCTGCTTTTGTTTACTCATTTTTTTGCCTGGCAATTGGCTGGTGACGCCCTTTGCAATGTCCAGCTAATTTAAGTGCCAGAGATAACACAGAGGTTAGGACCAACTTCAGGTAAGGTCTAAGTAGACCCCTATGTGCAGCAAAACACCTGTGTGCAGTCCTGCAGTCCAGATTCCTGAAAAGCCGTGCTCACTGCAGCTGCAGGTAGAGGATGTGAAGGTGTGTAATTCAGTAGCAGCTGCACTGGGGTTCGTACAGCTTACTCTACCTCACCCACTGGCAACATCACCTCTGTCTCTTTCACAAGGAAGTAAAATTTTATTTTAACACTACATCTGTGAAACACATTTACTTACTTCTAACAAAGGAACGTTATGCCAGCTGTAGATTGGAGGTCTACGGAGTGAGCTCTGGGTGACAAGAAATTTTGAAAAGGCCAGGAAGGAAGTGGGGCTCTTCTTTCTGGGGTGTTTGGAGATTTCACAAAATAAGATGCTGCTTTCTTAGTTTGGTTTTTAAATTAATGATCAAATATGAAGTATATGGACTTTTATTATCTGTGCACTACTCTTCCACTGGGGCTTCACTGTAGAAGAGCAAAAGTTTGGGAACATATATGGAAAATCTCTAGGTCTGTGGGGTTTTTTTACCTTTTAATACTGTTTTGAATTAAACATTTGGGTCCCATAAAAATGTTTAAAATTCACTTTTTTTCAGGGAGCACCATGTGGACTGCTCAATGTCTTTTTCAGATGTGAAGAGGTATTGGAGTTGGAATAGGTTAAAAATAGTCTCTCCACTTTTGAGGAAAGGAGATCCAGGATTCTGGTTGGTTTTAAAAAATAATCTTTCCAAACCCAATCAGAGTACTAATAAACCTGTTAAAACTTATTATGAAAAGCTCCTTTTTCACTAATATCAAACCTTAGTTTCATACAAAAAACCTCAAGGTAGCCTGTGTTTATGGAAAATCTGAAAGTATTGCAAAAGTAAACTCGTGTGTGTGTGTGTGTGTGTGTGTGTGTGTGAGAAAAGCGGTAGAAAAATGTCTTCCTTATTTATTTCCAAGTTTCCATGTACATACAGCTGTAGCTTGATCTCTTATTTAAATTGTAGGTGTCAGTATCCCGCTGCAGCATAGGAGAGCTAGAAGTTGATTGTGGTGAGAATGGTGCCTGGAGACATAACTGAAAAGGTGAGTGAGAGTTGCAAGACGTAAGGAAGGAGTCTGATAAGGACAACCTATTTCCTCTGGGATTTGTTCGAAACATTTGATTTTAGAGCCTCAAAAAAAACCAAACCAAAACAAAATAAACCCCCACCAACCAACAGACTAGCAACCAACTTTTATAAAATGTTAACATTTCTTCTTCAAAAAGATTCACCATGTCATGGAGTGGAAGTTTCCTGGGGAAAGCACAAGTCCTCTGGGTTATTAAGTCTGGTGCTGGAGCCGTGGCTCTGAGCACCTCTCTGAGCCTGGGCTGGCTGCCCTGGGGCTGTGCCAGCTGTGGGGCAGCTGTGCCAGGTCCTGCACTGCACTCAGGCTGTTCCTGGGCCCTCACTCTCCCCGCAGCCTGGGCCTGCCTGGGGCTCTGCAAATGCTGCTCTTGGTGACAGTAACACCAAGGGACTGGCTTAACACAGGTGAAAGACAAAGCACTAAAGAATTGTATCATTTGTGTACAAGGTCACTTGAAGTATAATTTTTTCCAGATGACCCCTTTCATTTACCCCTTGCATTGAAATACTGGCATTTTATCTCCAGAAAAATTACTTAGCTAAAGAGTCTCTTCTAAAACTGATATAATTATTACTTTAAGTGTGTTTCTATTGCATTTTTTTGCCTAGGATTTGTATGCCTTTCCAAGTGGTGATATCTTGATAAACTGGATAGAGTTTCTTTACCAAATACAAATGAAGGGAGGGAGATTATTATCACTCGATAAAATACTTTAATCAGAGATAGCAATTGGTCCAATCTCTCTCTATTTAGAACAGCTGGAGTCTTAAACTGCCCAGGAATATGGATGAATGAACATTGGTCAATACATATTTGTCTTCTAGATTAATTTTGAAAGTATATTTTAACTCAACTGTTAGACAAAGCCTAAATAAAAATAGTCTGATTTATCTGCTTATCCTGAGAAAAAATGTAAGGGAGTGGACTGGCTATATGTTCTTCTCAGCATTCCAGCATCTCATTCTCTTAGTAAAGTGTAGGGGATGTGGTGCTAAGCTTATATCTCACACAGAAAGAATCTGATTACATCAGTTTATGATTTGATCTTCCTCTTAGTTTGGAAAATCTGTGATTTCACTAGAGGATGTTCTGTAGTGAATATAGGCTGCTATATTTTACCTACATATTTCATACAGTTAATTAGACCACCACATAATGGTTTATATTGACCTTATTCTAATTTGTTCAAGCTTTTTCATGTTACTTATTCTCATATCCACTGGGACGTATTTTTAAAAACACTGTACTTTCTGGGATCAATGTACCTTTTTTTTTAAAAAACCTAATAGCTTTTTTCCTGTTAAATAAAATTGGGACTTCCTTCCACTTCCTCCCTTGAACTGTAGATGCATTCCATATACAAAATTTGATTAAGTTAAACAAAGAACTCGTAAATTGCTTGTTTATAATCTTGAATTTCACATGGATCCAGTATTTAAGTTTGAATAGTACACACCACTTTTCCTTAGAAATAGTAATTCTTCCTTGCTCCACCATCAAATATTAGATTATTCTGGCAGATTGATCTGCTGCTTATGCTATTTCTGATGTATGCCTTCCTCAGAAACCCCTTTTTAAACCTCAAATTGTCAAAATTAGGAAAAAATGTGAAAAAAATAAATTCCAACTGGAGTATGAGTTTACTCGCTCATTATAGTCTCACTTTGTCCCAGTAAAAGATGGATGGATTTGTGTGGAAAAGAAAATGGAGGTATCCTATAGAGTCTTCTCTAAATATCTTTGTAAGAACAAAAAAATAAATGTAATCCAGAAAGTATTTCTGTCAAGAACAAATAGCATATAATTAGCAGCCAATGGGTAGAAGAGGTTTTCCCTGATATATATCTTGCAGCAAAGTACTGACTTCTGTCTGGAAATTCCATTTTATTATGTAATATATTTTGGAGCAAATCAGCAGCTACGGAGCCAAGACACAAGTGCTACAAGAAATGGAATTTTCATTACTGCAAAACCACTGCTGTATCTTTCAACTGCTTTAAATAAATCACTGAAAGAAAAATGTATGAACAAAAGCTGGTACTTAAAAACCAATTTCCACAGCTTGCTGCGTGGCTGTATTGAGTATTTCTAAGTAGCGTGGTGTACATTGCTGCAACAAACTCTAAGCTAGACGTTTTAGAAACACTAAGCATATGACCTAATTGTTCTTAATTTTCCTCTTTAGAACATGATTGGAGATTTAAGAATTTCAGGAAGGAATGAAGATGATTTAGTTCCTTCACATATGTCCCCATGTCCTCATGATTTGTACCTGTGAGAACCCAGGCGAATCCCTATGTTCCCTTTTAGAATGGCTTTATAATGTGCTTGGTACCAAGTCAGTGGCAAAATCTTATCAGGGCTTAACTCTGAATTTGGTGGGGGGGTTTGCTTATTTTTTCTTTTTTTTTTTTTTTTCCTTTATTAATGAGTATATTTGTCCTTAAAGATGGCAGACAATGAAGCTGTATTTTCTATGAAGTGCTTAATTTTACCTTTACAGGATTCTACTTTTTGAGACTGTGGAAAGATGAGAATTCAGAGACAAAGCAGAAAATATCTCTGTAGTCAGGAGTATAGGTGCACGGTGGTTATAGAATATTCAGGCTGTGTAGGTACATGGGCAGCAGGTGTGAAATATTTTAATCAGGCAAAGAAATTGGGTGTCAGGCTAACTCAGCCCTGTAACATCTGGTGATAAGCCACAGATGCATGCACAGGAAACTTACCATCAGAATCTTCAACAATCAAGCAGAAGTTTCAGATGTGAGATTTGGAAACAAAGCTGGATTTTGCTTCACAAATTCTCTGGTTGTACAGTATAAAAGCTTAGATTTAAAAAATCCTGGACTGCCAATTTCATGCCTGACTCTGACTGGAAGTTCAAGTGCATCTTCCCGGTAGTGTTTGGGGGTAGTTGCACGATATAACAATCAGTAGCCAAATAACCTTGACAAATACTGAGAAAAAGAAATATATTTAATATGTGAGAGAATCTCATTGTTTCTAAATTGCTTTAGTAACAATGACTAACAAAAGTATTTAAAGGAATTTTTTTTTTTGAAAAATTAAACTTGCAAAACCCAGGACAGCTTAACATGGTTCTTACTGCGGAACAAACCTGGTCTTACTTACCTGCTGAAGCACCTATTTATGAATAATTCATTGAGCATTTGGAGGGGTTTTTTGTGAAAATGTGGTGATGGTAAAACTACTGTGTTAGCAATGTTTTTGATACATCTCTTGATATTCAGTGTTAACTCCCCTGAAAACAAGTTTAAGAATATAGACATATTCTTTTGTAGCATCTCTCAAAATAAGAAAAACAAATAAAGTTCATAAAAAGCCCTATAATAGTTAAATACTGGAATATTCTGTCCAGGGTGGTGTTGGGATCTCTGTCTTGGGCTATAGTCAAGGCTCAACTGTACAAGGCCTTGAGCCACCTGGTCTAATTAGTCCTCTTTTGAGCAGTGAGTTTGACTAAATGATCTCTGGAGGTCCTTTCCAAACTAAATTATGTTATTATCCTAGACTTAAGGGAATACAGGCTTAAAAGTGGAGTAATTCACTCTTGTTGCTGAGTCATATTTCAAGCAGGGAGTAAACCAGCAATTACTACAATACCATTGTAGTGTGCTGAGGCACTGTGAGTTCATTTGATTCTGTCTTAAATTGATGAAACTCTACTGAGGTGTGACTTGCAAGTTACATTTTCTGAAGTAGCTTTGGTTGTTGGTTCTTGTTCAGGAGAATACTTTTCAAACCTACGTATGTGCCTGTGTTTACATTATCTAAGGCTTGCACACCATTGAGTACAATCTCATTTTATGAGGTTTATCACAAATAAGGCTTGGGAAACCTAGAGCACTGAAGTTTGTCCCAAGGAAGGAAAACTCTGAGTTCTGAACATACCACACAATCTTTTTTGTCAATGTCATTGGCTGTACGGCTGGAAAGTTCCCCTGCTCCAGATAGAAAATGAGCTATCTGGTCTTATTTTTTATATGAAGAGCAACTTACTCCTTTGTTTGTTCCACACGTTTTAGAGTGCTTCACTTTACCTTTCCGCAGTCTGCTCTTTAGAGAAGAAATCCAGTTCTTTCAAATGTTCTGCACACCTGAAAAACTTGCACTTTTTCTCCATTCCTGATTCTCCCCACACATTTCACATGAAGTGGGATGCCCAGAGTGTGACACAACCTTCTGGGGAAGTCTTTACCCATGCTCTGTAGGAGGGAAGAAATTAATTTTGTGTTGTGTCTAGCATCCCTCACTGTACCCCAAGCAGGATATGTTGCCTTCAAATAAAACTTTCTAAAACTGTTTGATTTAGGTTAAATACCTGGTTTCTAATGTAATTGCTGTTCTGAATGCCTCTCGGCTTAGTTCAAGTTGCTGCTTATCTACATGTAGCACTTCACTCATTTATGTGTAAATACAGTTTGTAGCTCTTTTATAAAATTACTCTCTGTTAATTTTCAAGGCATAGAAAACTGGTTTTTTTCAGCTGTGCAAGATAAAAATGCATTGTATGTGCATTCAGAGCTATAACAATAATGTCAGCTCTAATTCCCAAGGCAGCTCGGGTATTAGAGCTGGTTTTGAATGCCACCAGTGAAGGACTTGCTCTCCTGGCAGCTGATTAAAATTTCAGTCAAATCAGAACGAATTATGTCTGCGACAGAGAATTGGCATAATGCAGTGATGTGTGTTACCTTAAAATACCTCTTGATGAGAAAGGATCTCGCTACAAATAGATGAACAATTTCACTGAATTTCAGTTAAAAATCATACTTTAGTTAAAAAAATGAAAATATGAACGAGTCAGCTGTAGGATTTGGGTTTAGCTGTTCTTGCTCTGAGATAACCAGGTTTTCATCTGCTAACTTGCACTCATGTAGAGCTGCATTCAGTATACAATGAAGTAAATAAAGATTTCTTTTCCCTTTGCTTTAGATGAGCTGAATGAAGTCATTAGAGATAAATATGTCTTTTGGTATTCTAACTACTTTATCTGGTTTTGCCCACTAAAAACCTGATCTGGTGGAAGGTGTCCCTACCCATGGCAGCGGGATTGGAACGAAACGATCTTTAAGATTTCTTCCAATCCAAACTGTTTTATGATTGTATAAAATTACTAGAGAAGGTTTTTAGCAGTAAAACCCCACTTTAAAAGTGAGACTTGCTTAGGCTCAAAGAAACCCAGACATTCAAATAAAAAGACTAAAAAGCATACTTGAAGCCTTGAGCATTTCTCTAAAGATTGTTAATCTGAAAGTTGTCACGTTTCTTCTGATTAGCTTTTGGGCAGAGGATCCAGAGTTTGTTTATTTTAATGATGCAAGAGAAAAAACTAAAATAGCTATGCTTGCAAAGGCTTCACTTTGATGGAATGCCAAGAGTCATTGTAATTTATAGTTTGAATTAAAGATTACTGGTTTCCCAAAACAATGCACTGTGTCCCAGAAGGACATTATTATCAGGTCCTTGTTAGTAAATGGCCTCACAGTATGTAAGTGCTCACATTCTCTTTTTAGGGGTGTTTGTAAGTAGTCTTACAATGCTGTGAAATAGCATTTCATAACAGTAATATGACAAAATTGTTACCTTATTATATATTGTAGCAACTTCATGAGTTTAAAATAGAGTTGTAGAAAAACAGTATATGTGGAATAATCAGAGAAATAATTTCCTTTCTGATAGTGACTAATGTCAATAGCTCTGTTTGTTTTCCTATTTATAGTACCAAGTTGAAAGGAAGTCTTTCAATCTACTGTGTAATTAGTACATATTTTCAGGTTTTTTTCTCTGACCTGCTATCCAGTTCTTAGAGGGAAAAAGAAAATGAGTGGAAGACCTAAGAGCACAAAGTTCCAAATCTGCAACAGGAAAGTAAAATAAATTTGAAAAATTAATCCCTTTGGGCCTTGGAGTCCAATTTTCCAGACACGAGCTCCACTGGAATCCACTGTTACCACTGCCAAGGAGTTGAGTTCCTTTGATATATTTTGTTTACTTATCCAACTCAATTTGACTTTTTGGTCTAGTATGTTTGATTCCCCACCTACTGAAAACATATCAGCCTATTTCATTTCTAAAGACAAACCAAAATAAGCACCCCAGCTGCATGGGCAGGAGACTATCAATTTAAAACACTGGCCTCTGCTTCTCTTTTATGCTTTTATTTTCAGCAATAGTGGTTCAGACAGCCAGGTAAAATGGCGTGGCTCCTGGCTGGTGTGTGACCTCAGTTGTCACCAGTCTCTGTTTGGTCAGAAGGGCAGTGCTATGGCAAATCTTCTGACTCTGTCCAACATCTGCTGAACTTTTCTTGGGACAGGGATGTGGTGGATATGAAATGTTGTCTTAGAACATATCAAGAAAATGAGATAAAATGAGAAAATGAAATGTAGTTCCTAGTATGTACAATTCCATGTGGTGACACAACTGTTTGACTTTTGAAAATATTGTTACCCATACCAAGAAGAATTTCTACTCTCCCCCCACTGCTGCAAAACCAAAACAACCAATAAGCCAAACAACAAACAAAAAGAAGAATGATTAAGGAGCATTTTGAAAGAATCGGTCTTGACTGCACAGCAGTAAACTGCTGACCTCTTACTTGATGGGACAGAGATTCCCACTGGTGGGAGAACTTATGTTTTTTCAGCTTTACCTTCTCCAGAAGGAAAAAAATAATTTTGGTGCAGAAATCAGATATTAAATGGGAAAGCTGTTCTCATATTCTGAGCAATGCAACACTGCCTGTATTTGTAATAGCGAGTTGAATAATGATGCTCACTTTCAGCAGCTCTATAATCTAAACTGATTTTTTTTTTCAACTGCTTAGCAAAAGAATTTCTGTGCATTTTCTTAGTGAACTAAATAGTATTGCTGCTTGGAGGCTAAATTTATGGTGTTCAAATGTTAATGTTTGCCCTTAGGTAAAAGAAAACATCAATTGTTAAAAGGAGACATGAAATATATTTGAACTCATAGTGGCCTTTCACTGGAAGGAACAATATTTTTGTTTGAGTAAGTGAAAATCAGTGATATGTAGGATAATTGTTTTATTAAGCAAATTTGATCTATTTACAGTAAAAGAAATTGTTCCTTTTCAAGTTAAGTTTAAAAAAGCTAGTGCATTATGCCTTCAAATTTCTAGTGGTTTTAATATCCCACTTGTGAATGATGAGGAGGGTTCATTTTAGATGTTTATGTAGCATTGAATTCATATTTAGTCATATGTAAGGGAAGGTGGAAATTGCAGAAAGTGATCTAAAGAGTTATGATTGTCTGTGAGCTGCACATGTATGGTTCTTCCATGAAAAACAGACTCACAGACTCCAGCAGCAAAATTAGGAAGTAATTTTGTCTTATAAAAATAATTCTTACAGAAAAGAGGAAAAAACTGCCTCTGAGCTCACTGCAGCATTGCTGGTTTCAGTACTAACAGGGACTGGTTTCTTCCCAGTGAGCACTCACTCTGAAGAACAGCTCAGTATCCACCAGCAAGATGAAGCCTTTTCTCAGCATTTTATTCCTGTAAAGAAGCAAGTGTCTCAAATGAAATTCATCCATAAGTACCGTAGCTTGAATGAGTTTTGTTTGGAATGCATTACCCAAATAATCAATACGGTAAAGGACACACAGGTGATTGCAAAATAGTTTGGAATGCATTACCCAAATAATCAATACAGTAAAGGACACACAGGTGATTGTAAAATAGTAACTGAAATATGAATGGTAGAAATAAACTCAGTGATGAAAATACAGTGGTAAGGCCTGGGGTGCTGCTAACTGGAGCGGTGTTGTGCTGTCCAGATTTCTCTTCTCTGTTGGGCTGGGCTGACTGATATCGATCTGGTTAGCAGTTGGAATTGTAATGTTCCCCTTATTGCCATGGCTTCTTGTAAAGTGATGAAATATACTTTTTATTGGATGGAAGATATGTACCTGGTATGTGATGGGAGGTCCCCAGAGAGTTCCTTGTATAACTATAACTGGCCGGTCATTTGTCCGTTTGCCCCAAAAAGAGGTTCTCCCACCAAATTAACAGTAGAATTCTCAGCTTAGTGGTTCACTGGAAGATGAAATCCAACTACTTGAAATTTGAACAGTCAAAAGCAGCATTGCCTAAACTACAGATTATGGAGTCTTTGTGGATCGGTGGGATAATTCCTGGGATCTGTGATACACTAAGTGATACTTACTCCTGGGAAGCCAGAAGTCCCCTCCTGACAAGTACTGGCTTCAGGTCTGGCTTTAAGGAAGCAGCAGGCTGGCCAGAAGGCAGCCATGGGACTCGGAGAATGACAGCTCTTGGGAACTGGCCATATTTACTCAACTTGGCTCTGCCAGTCTGTTTCCAGCCTCTGTCACTGTTGGGCCAAAGAGCTTTTCGTGTGGGCTGAAAGCAGACTCTGGGCAGACCTGTTGCATATTGATTCTACTACACACAGCCCAGGAGAGTCACACATGGCCCAGCAGACTCACACACAGCCCAGCAGTGTCACACACACAGCCCAGCAGTGTCACATACACTGGCATCTTTCTAGGGTTACACTCCATATACTAGTACTTGAGGATGTCCTGCCTGCCCTACCAGAAGGATTAGTCACCACTGCTGAAATGCAAATTCTGTAGCTTTGACTTAATTATTCAGCTCAATTACATTTTTTCCAATTAATCTGTTTTTCTCAAAAAAAAAAGTATGATAATAACACAATTGCTATTGTGTAATTTAATGGACACTTGGTGCTGTAAGACTGAATCTGAAGCCGTTTAATTAATTCCTTGAATATGTTGGAATGTGTTCATACATAAAAACTCAAAAATGGGTGGAGTAATCAAAACTTCCTTTGCCCTCTCTTCTGGGGTGAAGAGCAACTTAGATGTTAAGTCACCACATATCTTTGCCTTGCAGCTTTTTGTTCTTTATTTGCAGAGAATAACATTTTTGTCCCAGAGTATAACTGCGTTCCCAAGGTTCAGGTCATTCATATCAGTCCAAATAGAAGAAGAAAGCTGGCCAAGAGTACATCTGGAAACAACGTTAAAGGCAGACAATTTCTGTGTGCTGAGCTATTTGGAATATCTGAAAGATGAACAGAGAGGTCTCACACCTCTGATCTTCCAATATGGCAGCAAAATATTTAAATTACTCTTGTAACAATACCTACCTCTTGGATGGCTCTCAACAGCTGATATTTTTTGTTTTCAATTGTTTGTTTGTTTTTATATCACAGTTTTAATCACAAGGTACCCTTCTAATTAGAGTAATCAATCTCTTACACGTGTCTATGGCCCCACCCTGTTCATTTTGAAAGATTTTCATGCATATGAAAATAATGCCCACTAAAAAAATGGTTTCTCAATATGCCTTTACAGCAGCCAATTGAACCAATTCCATCTTTAGTGTAACAAGAGAGTATTTTCTAGCCCACTGCTAGGCTCAAAAATCCAAAGTACTTTAGTTATATCTTTACAATATCCTAGCTTTCAAATTATATTTGGCTTTTTTTTATTGTCTTGTTTTCTTTTCCCCAGTTTTTCTAAAAGTTAATCTGGCAGGCTGCCCTCTAGTTACTTCTGCAGCAAATGCTGGGTTTTTCTCCTGGAATTCTCAGCAGAGCATGATGATCTAGGGTTGCTGAGCTGTCTAAAGCCCAAGCATTGAAATGTTGTGACGTGTTTAGTAAGTGCCACTCTGGTGCCCTAAACCTGACTTTAGTATCTGACTTGGGTCATTACACTCATGAAATGAGGCAAGAGAATTTTGCAGTAGCACATTTGCTTTATTTTGCAGTCTTGCTCACTTTCCTACACCATCCTCACTGTTCCTAAACTTTTGTGTGATGTGTTTTAATGCTCTTACCAGCTGCCCCTCTTAGGGAAAAGAAATTTTTTAATGCTGAGTTTCAGTAACTTCAGATTCTTCAAATGGATCAAACTTTTTTATGTTTAACAGGGACCCAGTTAAAATCTTAGGACTGTGGGGAGGGCAATAGAGGTAGGAAAAAAAGCTGCATTTCTGTTAGTTGACAGGAGAGTAATACTGTAGATCTAAATCTTATCTTTTCCCCTCCGTATTACACCCGTTTACCTTTGGGATCTTACTTTCCTTCCTGCTTGCTTTGCTTTCAGTTCTTCATCACAGCTTCATTCAGTTCAGTATTATATTTCTAACAGGAAGAAAGGAAATAATTCCACAGATTAAATGATCCAAAGAAAAATATTTTCATACCCCTTGTCTTGCTATCTTTAGAGATGTTATTGTAAATATTTTTTCATTCTTTTAGCTATCTTATGCTGGACGTGCATTATTATTATCTTGAGGGGTGCTTGGGTAATTTTAGGTCATCACTTTTTTTTAGGCTGTGATTCTTGCAGTTTTATACAACATACATTAATGCATTTAATTGTTGGTTGGGCTTTCTTTTTTTTTCTAATTATTATTTTACTGCCGTCATTAAAAGTTTCCTGTGGGATATCCACAGCCCCACAGTGTCCTTTTCTTTTTCAGATAACTTCAGTGTTTTTCATATTCACTGTTCAATCCAGTGAACAGAATTTGTTAGCTTGGCTTTTCTGAAGTTCAAACTGAAATCAGATTTCAAAACACTAATAAATGACTGGCCACTGTCCTGACTGTAGGCCTGGGTAGCCTCCTCTGACATGATTACTGCAGGTACCTTTCCCTCTTCCCTATTCCTTTTTCTGGCAGCTGGACTGCTCTGCATCAGCCCTTCACACTTTTTGCCTGTTTAAATCCTTAACCTACATTCCCCATTGGGCTGTAACACTTCATTATTTCTGCTTTGTCCCAGCACTCACACTTGGCAGCTGTGCTTTGTCCACATCAGACTGCAGAGAGACATGCAAAAGTAACAGTTCAACAGTCTATACTGAAAATTACACACTTGGCCACTGCTCTTAGCCCTGCTGATTTTCAGCTCTTGTCTTCTGACATAAGAGATGTGATGGAAGAGTTTTACAAATTTTCTGCAGGAGAGGTTATCTGTTTTCATCTAAAGCTTGACTTTGAGCTGGCCACGTTTTTTTCTCATGAAAACTTACTGACTCCCTAACTCCAGGGAGTCAGATTCTCTCTTGGTAGAAAACATCCAGTGTTAGTTCCTGGCTTTCTCATTGAGATAAATAATGAAATTAGTCAACAAGAAACATTTTATGTAAATTTTCACACATGACAGGAATCACCACAACATTTGTTGGACTGCACTTTGGCACAATGGTTGAAGGACCTTTTATAACAAAGAAACCAGTAAAAGTAGGTAAGAAGAGGTGAATTATGGGGCAAAAGCTCTGGAGGGATCATTGTGAAGAAAAGCGAATTGAATACATTGACTATCTGACTTTATAAACCTGACCTGTTTAGAAAGAAAAAGCACTAGTACAGAGAGTGGACTGTGCTAGTGATCATATCCAAAAATTTACTCCATGTGTTCATCACAGCCTCTGGTTTTCCTCTCTTGTCCATCATGATGGTTCATGCGACTGTTTTGCCTGTGTAATGTAAATATTAACATTGGTTGTACTGTCTTTTTGTTCCTGGAAGGAGGGAGAGCAATCTGTCAGGTACAGACGTGTTAAAAGAGCCATTTGACAAGTGATGACAAGATATTTGATTCCTTTTAAAGTATTTCTTGTGTTCTGAAATCCGTTTCAGTTGAGATTTCCCCCTGAAAGACTGTGGTGTCTTATAAGTGCCTTTGTTGTTACTTCCTGAAATTTGTTTTGTTTTGGGATTTTTTTGTAGCAAACTTTCTGCTTGGATATCCTAGCTTTTTCCATTGCAACTACAGTGTAGACAAAGCCCTAGCAAGTTGAGTTTGGCAGATGACAAGTATTTGTTATAAAGTCAGGAGAGTATGTATCCAGAGTCTGGACTAGTCATGCTGGAGACATCATCCAGTCTATGAGAATAAAATGATTGTAGAGAGTCCAAAAAACATTTTAGAATGTAACTAAATAACAGCACTGAACTTGGTTCCTTTTGTAATTAAGAAGGACTGGCAGAAGGAATCATTAAATGCTTTTTCAGTGTCTGATGTCTGTTGATAAATAGGGAAATATGTTGGATTTCAGTTTGAGTAATCTAAAAAGTAAATGAGTTGAACAGGTATAAATAGTATTGTTTTTTCCCTACTTAGAAAGGGAAAATCATGATGAATTATTATACCGTTCGCTTAGCTGATGTGAACAGTTCAGATTAGAGTGTAAAAGCCCATGAAAACTGAACAGTGCAGCATTGGAAATTTTACCTTTTAACCATGCTACTTGAACTTCCTTCATGCTGTCAAATTCACAATTAAATGTGCTTTTTTATGTGTGTGGTACAAAATGGTTTTCCATGGTTGAGTGGCAAAATACAGCTGTTTAAATTTCTCTCTACTTCTAATAACCCTGAAGTTTGCAAAACGAAGGCCTGTGACTGAACAGACAGGACTGAACTTCCTTTTAAAAACGATATCAGCCAACAGGGTACAAAATTAAAGGATTTCAATACAGAAGTCTTCTTTTGTTTACAGATTAGAATCTTTCTACTAAATTCAAGAGTGAAACTCCCCTTGACTTCCAGAGGGGGCAGGATTTAATTTCAAGAAATTAGGATGTGAAACATAGATTTCCCATTGGCTTTTGTCCAATCTGTGTCTCACTGGAAGTAGGCACCTTGCAGCTCCTCAGCAGAACATTATATTGCCAACCCATAATTATATAGTATCCACAGTAAAATTAATTTAAATTATGCTAAAATTCTAACTGTTTTGAGAAATATTTCATTCTTTGATTTGTGTATAATCTGATGGTTATATAGGGTAACAAGGTGGTTCCCAGGTTCCATTGATGATCATCCTGCCTCTATAAAAAATACCAGTTTTGAAGTACAACAAAGTGTTTATTACTTCTTGACTGATATTGTTAATTATAATTGGTCAATTCCATTTTCCTTTGTTAAATTCACTTATACTAGCTATGTAAATGAGCTCACAAAGATTGTAATTGTATCTTTATGTATTTTAGAGACAATTTTAGTAAATCTGAGGGGTTTTTCATAGGGCAACTGAAATAAATAGCAGTCAGAGCTGTTTTGATAGTTAATGCACAAAGAGTCTCAGAGGTGGAACTCGGCATGAATTCTGTAATATTATTGTGTCATCACAGAACTTACTGTCTGATATTGCACGTTGATCCTGGGGGAAATAAAATAAATCTATATAGATATGTGGTGCACTGACAACTGTTTCCAACCCATAAAAATAATTTTTAATTTACCTGCTTCAGGATGTTTCCCATGTCTGAAAGCAGTGGTTTACATGTTACAGTGATTGCTTTAGCAGAAACTGTGAATCCATAGGTTCACTGCTGTGTTTATCTGGGAATATGTTTTCCAGTTGCTAGAAGTGTCATGAGAGAGACACAGACACACTCATTTTGGGGTTGGATGTAACAGTTTACAAGGGTATTTACCTCTCTAAGCAAAGCTGTACTCACTGTTTAAACTATTTAGCAATAGGAAAGTAATTTTCCCCTTATGCAAGAACTTCCATTATCATAAATCCTTTAATAGTTTGTTTCTGTGAAATTTATGTACATTTAATTAGAGCATATGCCAATTAAGAAATATGAAGAGATCGTTGTAGTCAGGCAGCACTGAACCATCCACTTATCTACAGATTGGGATCTTGCAAGGAGCTAAAGCAAAACAGGCTCCATCTAAGCCTCCTCCAAAGGCTAATATCGACCAGCAACTTTAAGGTTTGGACTCAAAGGTGTAACAGTGAAACCAAACCAGCCAAACAAAGAAGACCCCCACAAACAAACAAACAACCCCCACAAAACAAACAAAAAAATCCCCCAAAACCTAATTTGCCTTTTCTAATTTTAGACCTCTGAAATTAGACCTCCCTGCACATGATCTGAATTTGTAAGTCCCTACCTGAAACACATTTCTTATTTCCAAATTCCCCCTAGTCCATCTTGAAGAGGAGATGCTGCCATCATAAAATGTGCGTAAAAGGTAGAGCAAAACCAAATGACAAAGCTGGGGGTTTTTGTTCTATCTGTGCCTGTGTGCTGTCTGTCTCTAACTGCAGATACATGGTGACAGGTTTCCTTACATTCCCATGAGACACTCAACTGCTTAAAATCCTTACACTACTTGTGAAGGATATGACATGGTCATTACCATCAGAGGAAAAGTACTTGATAATAATCTTATGTAGAGTGGGTGAACAAGAAGCAGCTTTTTAAAGCAAAAAAGAAAGATTCATAGGCAGAGAAATAGAGTTATCTTTCTCACTTTTTTTTTGGTTGGAAAAGGACAGTAGGAGACCTAAGAGATAAAAATTCATAATTCAGTTTTGAGGACAAATACATGGTGTTGATGGATGTGTTGAGTCTACTGAGTATATGCCAGCACTAGTATTTCCTACAACTTTCAAACTGAATTTACTTGTCACCTTAGACATTAAGGCAAAGATGTGTGAGCCAAAATCTGGAGAAATTTACTACTGGCAACATCCAGAAAGATTATTCAATCATTATTCACTTCTGTAGATGGAAACTGCTTGCTCCTTGACTTTTAAAATAATTCAATGTGGCAAGTTAGCTAAATCTAGCAAGTATGAATGCAAACATATATCTGTAGTAATAAGATGATACCATCAGTATATCCAGAACACCATCTCTGAATTGATTTTTTTCTGAAACAATTTATTATTATTAAAAATAATTTTATATTCTTGAATTGTAAAGTAGGGGATTTTCAGGCGATGCAATTGGTAGCTCTCAATGAATTTCTAATAATGAAGACACCATTTTATGCACCCATTAACCAGTTGAACAGCAGAGTAACAGACATTGAAGGCTTTATTGGTGAGTGGAAAAGGAAAACTTGGAACTGACAATTACACAACATATTGAGACCACCTGGCCCAGAACACCAGTTAGAACTACAGCATTTCTTCTATTTTTCCTCCCTCAAAGCTGTTTAATTTGATTGTATTAAAAGGACAATTGAAAGATAAGAACTCTTTTCTCCTTCAAGTAAATGTTGTATTTTTATGTCTGAGTCTATTGATTTTGTTTTTAGTGGCAACTGCCATGTCCAGTGTTTTGGATTTTTTTACATCTTCTTATATATACACATATATATAATCACTAGTACATGAACTGAGTCCAATCCTTTTCTAAAGTTATTTATTTCTTTTCTTATGGGAAAATGAGTAAATAAACACAGACATGGGAAAAACTTGTGGTAATGCAATCCGTTTGGATGCACATTGGCTTTAAAATAGTGATATAAAGCTATCCAGGCAAACAAGAGAAGTAGAAAAGAACATAAATTTTTGGTTTTGTATTTTCATATAGACATAATTGTCTAAGAAGCTGAGGCCTTAACCAACATTCTTGGAAGCAGGAAGACAACAGCACTAGCTGGAAGGTAGGAGGAATACTATCACCCTTTATTTTTAGTGCTGATAAATAAATCATTAAATTTATCACATATTTGGGCTGGATTGTTAAATGATGGGGGTGGCTGTTTTGTCCTTTCTACAGCCAGTCTTTGGTGTGAGCATATGAACCTTTGGGATCAGAGGGACCTGCTCCAGCACACCTGAGCACTCAGGAAAGAGTGGCAAGGACAGGGAGGAATGGGCTTTCCCTCAGGTGCTGCACACTGCTTGCATGCCTTGGGAAATGTTTCTGTTGAGTTACTGACTAAGACTAAGGAATGAGGCCAGTGTGTGCATTCAAGTGTGCCTATGGAGAGAGCGAGCAATAATTCCAGTTTACTAAAGTAATACTTAATTTAGTAATTATTTAGAAATACTAAAACCAGAATTGGTCCATTTCCTCCTCAGTGCTGGTGCAGTCCTTCCTCTACTTTTCCCTCTCCACATAGTTTACTGAATTTTAGCCTCTATCCGTTTAATGGAAATTGCACAACTAGTCATGGCAGTGCACTCCCACATCCACATCTCTCACTTGGCTTGAATCCTGTCAGGCTGAAGAGGAACCTGGTTGGAATATCATGGACAAACATCCTAAGAATTAGGTGATAAAAGGGAGGAACAACTTTGCTTCCCTTTTTTGCTTTGCAGGTGACATTTAAAAGGAATGTGGGTTGGGAATGGCTTTTATTTGCATCTTGGCAGTTTTCAAAACACTCGTAATGCATTGGTTGAAATAAGTTACAGAGCTTATCTGCATATTCTGAATATTTTTAGCTCTTTTAGGTCATCTTATAACCCAAAAGCCTCAAGCTGAGCAGCTATGGAGCTGAGATCCATAGATAAATTACGTCTGTGTTTTGATTTTGTTGTTTGGTTTTATTTGGTTTGTTGATGTTTTCTCCCCTTAGACAGTGCTTTATGGGGGTGAGGAAAGCTGCTGGCCTTAACTGCAAGTAGGTGAACATCTGCTGTAACTCTCAAAATGAATGTATATATTTCTGTGGTTGGTTTTGTGCAGTAAATATATGATTATGTTGTACATTGTATTGTAATCTTCTGTATCCCTCTCTACTTGCAAGAGAAGGCCTTTCTCTCTTTTTTTAACATTTGTTCTTTCATAAAGCCACAAATGACAACCTAAAGAACAACTAAATATTCACTCTACAAACCCAATGCTTTTTTCACGTGTCGTGCCTTTTGCATTAGAACATCACATGGTAACACTGTTTTGTGCTGAGGGACTGATGCATGTCTAATTGGCAGAGGCAGAATTTTATACAATGTTTAAACTAGAAATGGTTGGAAATTTCATCTAACAACAATATATTCTCAACAGGTAATGCATATTTTACAAACGAAACTTTTTAATGGATGTTAAATTTTTGGGGCTGTGTTTTCAGATGGTAAAAGTCAAAATAAATTCAAGTCTTTAAGCTTGACCCAAATCTGAATTTATTATTGCCTATCTGAACTAAACTGTTATTTCATAACATTCTAATAAACTACATAACTGTACTGCTCTCTAAGGACATTGCTTTGATTCTTTATCATCCTAAACAGGTCTCCTAGCTGGCCTATAATCCCCATACAATACAATATTTGTGAGATCTGGAGCTGCAGTACTAGTGCAGATGTAATGGTGCAGTATTAATTTATTAATTTAAAAATAGATTTAATAAAACTAAATTCTTTCAGGTTGCTTTTGCAAGAGGAAAGAAACCCTCATTCAGTTTTAAGAATATCACAAAAGTAACACTGAATAACCAAAGTATGGTGTGCTCTGAGTGTAAACATTTACTGTGTGTTTAACCACTTTGATAATGTCAGGATTTTATATTTATTTTTAAAAATACGTTGGTCTACAGTCTTTCTAGCATTGTAACCAAACTCATACTTTACATAACAAATCTGCAAAAAGGTGCTGAAACATTTTCCTTTTGGGTAAAAATACTTTTGTGATAAAAAATATTCCTTACAGAGAGAAAAGTGTCTCTTTCCATTGTTTATACTGCAAGCTGGCTATACAGTAGATACAATAAAAGCTTTTATGTGGGACCCAACAGAAAACAAACATACACCTGCATTTCAAGGGATGATGAGTTGTTTCACTGCCTTTTTGTGCCATTGGCAATGCTTACCCTGAGATGAGCTCAGCTGGTTGGGGCACAGCACTAATAACACCAGCGTGGTAGGTTTGGTCCCCACATAAGCCATTCACTTAAGACTGGGGTTGCTGATCCTTGTGGGTCCCTCCCAAATCAGAGTATTCTGTGATTCCTCTGACTTGCTTAGTTTAGTGTTCAATGCTCTCTGACAGAACTTGGTTTCTGTGCAGCTCTCCCTTTTCTGAACTTTTCAAGCTAAAAAAATAGCTGCTAACAGATGCCAGTGCTTGGTCTAATTTTATGTGGTTGACATATGTTACTGATGAACCTGTTTGAACAGCTTTCCATAGACATTTAATCAGATAAAGAAAAATGAACTGTTACAACCATATAAAAATTCAAAATCTGTGAAGAACCAGCTTTTTTTTTCCAAAGACCTGCTCCAAATAAAACAAATTAATGAAAAGATTTCTTGTTGTTATATGCTGAAGTTTTGACAGTAGGAACCCAAGTAGGAGCACATCATGAATGTTTTCTCAATTTCTCATTATATCACTGAACAATATTTTAAACAAGGAGAGTTATTCTGAAGTATGTTAAACCCCAAGAATGCTGACCTACTTTCCAGACAAACCTACTCCTCCAGCTCCTCCAACTCCTGCTGAAGATGATGTGCAGATATGTGTAGCAGCAGATGGTGTGCAGTTCAAGTAATTACAAGCTTCTATTTGATTTTCTAGAAGCAGGAGACTAGAAAACCAATTGTTTGTGGTTTAGTGGATTCAACTTCAAATAAATATAGAACTACACCTTTCAAATGTACAATTTTCACCGACTAACCATAGCTAAATGTAAAGGACAACTTCCTTTTTTCAAGTTTAATATTTAGCAACCAATAATTTAATGCCTACAATGTTTTACTAACTAGAAATAAAACTCTATGCTTGAAAACTTAAAACTCCAATCTTGAAGGAATTCAAAGGCCATTGGGATTCTCAAATGAGCTTTCCAAATAAAAGTAGATTTGAAGATTTGTTGGGGGACCAACCCCCC
>WAAE01019865.1:0-30153 GCA_013400495.1 Nicator chloris
CTTTAAGGTTAAGTTCTTTCTATCCCTTTAAGGTTCAGCTCTTCAGACCTGTCTGAATACCACAGGTGCTAATGCAGTGATCATCATGTCACATGCTCATACCTCCTTCAATGAACAAAGACAGCAACTCTCTACAAGTAGAGATGTGTATACTATTTTGTGTGCAAGTTCTCATTTCCAGCATATCAGTGACATAGCTGTTCATGTGCCTCATCAGTCCTACCCTGAGATTTATCTCATGCTCAGAAGTTAGAAGCGGGGAAGGAATCTCTTGCAGATAAAACCCAGTTGTGGAGATTGTTTTTAGCTGGCATACAGTGTCTGCTCTGAGCAGTGTGACCACATGCACCATGTCACTGAAAAACAGCAAGGAAGTCTCCTCCAAAAGAATGATAGAGAGCTAGTGGCCTTCTGCTTCTTCATTTCCTTCCATAATCTTGAGCTGCAGAAAGCCAGCGCAGTCATTGTTTTCTCAATGACTTATGTTCATAGTTCCTGTGCAAGCTGGGTATTGACTCAAACAGTAACTTTCTTATTTATGAACATGGTGACTGTTGAGATAAAGTAAAAACAATACACTCTTGGGAATAATTTAGAGGCTTTTGGAAATATCTCTTTGCTATCAGAATACACTAGGTTCCACAGTCTTAACTAGATATACAGGCAGAGCAAATGGAGTCAATTGAGAATCTGTTTAAATTTTGAAGCTCATGACAATTCATATTTTTCTATAAGACACAAAGAAGTATTATTAAAACATAATACTTCTGATTTCAGGCTGTTTCTCTTGTCATATTCTCAAACACTCTTCTTCCCAGACAGGAATCTTTGTTTCATGCCATGTGGTGTTTGAGCTGGGAGATTACAGACATGGTGCTGCCTAGGTCCTTCAGTCCTTGTGGCCTTAGCTACAAGTCTCAAAACACATACTTGACAAATGTACAGTTCACATGTCCCTGAAGCACTAAGAGAGCAAAGACCAAGCTGTGGGATTAGTTGTTGTGTCCATTCACTTTTTAGTCATTTCCTTAAAATGATAAATGACTGAATTCTTGGAGCACTGCATCTCCTCTCACACACACGTTCCACCATCACCAGTGAACTGGATAACACCAACAACAGATCCCACAACAGAGATAACAGCCACAGCATAAATCTTTTGAGGCTCCCTCTACATCCATTGACACTAGGACACTGCAGGCAGAGACAGTGAATTCAGTTCCAAGAGTGAAAGATACTCAAGAGAAATGTCAAATGTTTTTCAGACAGATCTGCTGAAACATACAGAACTACTGAAGCCAGAAGGGGCTTAAGAGGACTAGAAAAAAAAAGGGGTACTGCTCATGGTGTTCTAGTGGCTGCACTTTACATTGCTTGCAAAAGCAAAGCACACCAGAACTCATAGTTCAATTTGGGCTAAAATAACCCCAAACTAACAAAAAACCCAAACCAAAACAAAAAACTTCCTGCACAATTTCAGAACTACTTTCAATTTGCTTGCCTGTAATGATGGTGGAATCCTTATTTGCCCAGCTACAGACGTTGTTCATTCCCACAGTGACCTTCAGAACTCTGCTTCTTCTTCTCTGACATACATCACCTTTGATAATGTCACCATTTTTTAATTTTCTAACTGGCCTTACTGTTTTTACCTAGGTGAGTCCTAGACCTGCCTGAAATTTCCCTGAAAATTCCTTGATCCATTGAGCCTACTGTGGATGGACATTGCAGCTTTGAACACAGTCTGTTATATGGTGGCAACAAATTTAAGATCTGGTATAAAATATTTTTTTTCTTTTCTAAATGCTCAGTTCTCATTCTGAGAACTCATTTCCAATCATTATTTTCTAAGTATTAGAAATTTTCAGTGCTAAAAATTCTCTATTAGCAGTTTGGAAGGAAAGAAGTTTCCGCAGATGCTGTATGTGCCTTCTGTGATATCAGATCTTTGCTAGAAAATGATTCATGAATACTTTGTTAGTTAAGGACAAGTTGTTCTTAATTTTTTTGGCTCAGCTTTGATTTATATGCCTGAAACCAGAAAACTAATGCCAACAGTTTTCTGTGTTTCTTTAAACTAAAATTACACAGTATAAGCCTTTCACAATTGTTTACTCCAGCTAATGTCAAAGTAACCACAAAGTCAACGCATTAGTGAAACATGGGAAGTACCTCTAGCACTTTGGGGCTCTGTCCATTCATATTGGGGTAATCTTTAAACACTGGGTGAAATTCAGTGTTGAAAATACAGTAAATTAGAGGCAAACTGATTAATGCAAACTGAAACCCATGACTCTCCTCTAACTTGTGAAAAGTTACATGATTCTTCTTGAAACCAACTGATTACAATTAGCTATTTAATGTTGTCCCTGCTTCCTAGGACATTTGGGTGCTGGAGAATTCTCCATGCTTTAGGGCAATTCTATGTTCACAGCCACATGTCTACTGCTTGCTAATCAACTATGTACTTGAAACCAAGATTTTCTTGTCTGAACAGCGTCTCTCCATCTTTTGCCACAACCTTTCTGTTCTGATGACTGATTGATTCACATTGCCCTTTAGCATAGTTAAACATAAACATAGTTTTTCATAGTTAAACATGAAAAAAAGTACTGATTAATGCAACACGTTTCAGCAAAAGGATATAAGGACTTACAAACGAAACAGACAGAAGCAGCAATAAGAAGTACTCCAGTTTCATATAAAATACTCAACTGTCCAAGTACTGCCAGGCAGGTTTTTCTAAAGAAATGTGAATTGTTTTGGCCAAGTTGCAAGAAATTCCTTTAAAATAAAGCTTGCTAGTAGAAGATCTTCTACAGAAATTATCTTCACTCATTTTCGTGAGGTAAGGAACCAGTAATTTGTTACAGAAAATTTGCAACAATTATGAAGTGTTATAAAAGAACGTAAATGGTTGCCATTCTACAAAATGAAAAGCAGGCAAGTCCACTTGATAGACTAGGCAGTAAGATATGATATCTTCAGCAACTGCCTCCCAATCCCCCCAAAGGTAAGTAAGAGGTGTACCTGAAGAGCAGGGGAGAAGAAGATCCATAACAACTGAATCTGCTCCTTTAGTGTAAACATTTATCTCATCTGTGAGAGGATGCCTAACCACTACTGACATCCTCTTCCTGACGGAATCAAAGCCCAATGTATGTAATACTTCAAAGCTTAAGGTTCCCAGGTGAGGTAGCTCCACTGATACCTGGTCAGACAGCCTTCCAACCAGAGAACAGTTATATGCCCTTGCTGCATACACAAGAGCAGCTTCATCTGGACTCTCTGCTTCATAACGCAGTTCTCCTTCCTCAGGTGCACCCCCCACAGCTGTCCTGCCTTGCTGGGAGCTGTAGCCATTGTTATTCATCTGTGCAGAGTACGCCAGCTTCTCTTCCAGTTTTAATAAAGTGCTATCCGGAGATGTAGATGAAAGCACGCTCAAACCAAATCTGTGCATTGATTTGCTTGTAGCTAGGCTAGAGGAACTGCTGCTGTTAGATCCAGAGGTCAAGCGACTTGGAGTGAATCTTCGTATGAAGTCTTCAATGGTTTTTACTGGAGATTTTAGTTCAAATCGGTCTCTAACCTTGAGAAGAACAAAACCCACCAATGAACAAACACCAAAGAAAAGCTGTACAAGAATTCTGACACTGTTAGTCAGTCTAAGCATCTCCAACTAAAGAATAAGATTTCTTTGAGGGCAAAAAGTAATGGTATTTGTATTTTGAGAAAGGAAAGTAAATGGACAACATTGACTCAACAACAACAAAAAACTCACTAGAACTTCAGAATTATACCTGTGTATGAAAGCACGTATGTTTGTATTAAAACAGTTTTTACTTCTTTCACCTCCTCAGATATGACTAATGGACGGTCTATCAATGTTGCCCCACCACCATCAACAGTGCATACTAAAGCTACCATTAGTGTGAAACCTTGTCATCATTTGTGCATATTCACTGAAGGTAGTGAAAAAAAAGTTAATGCGGTATTTTTCTATTGAGTGGGGTGGTATCTTGTAAAAGCAAAGTTTAATGAGAATACGCCAATGTTGGAAATATTCTCAAGACATGCTGCGATAAGTAATTTCCCCGTCTCTTTCAGCATTGAACCATTTTGCTTCAGACATATCATTCATCTCAGTTCACACAAATCTGTTCTAAAGATATAGTAGCATTACTAGTAATAGCATATTCACAGTAATATATATTATATTATTGTGTAACAGTGTAGCATTCCTGAAACAGCAGAACTGAGCATTCTCCAAATGTTTCCTTGGCACAAAACCACATCGTTTTGCAGACTAGTTCACTTTTTATTCCAATCTGGAAGAGAAGCAGAATTTTCTCCAGAATGGAAATTCCAGCTGCTGGCAAGCTTTATTATTACATTCCATTATAGTATTGTCTTACAGATCATCTTGGGATTGCGTTCTTGAAATTCTTATTCATCAATGACACTAGTTAAAGGCCAATTTAAGCACTAAAGATCATTATTTCTCATAATGAGCTTAAGATGCGTCTTTTACATAGTTTGAAAGGTTTAAGTGATGTTTTTCAAGGGTATTTCTCTTTTTAAACTTTTAAAAAATGTCTCAGCCTTTTCTTAATTTAATCCATACATAAGAAATATTTATTCATTGACAGCTTATATCCCTTTCTGATAAGTTTTGCACATTTACATATTAGTTTCCACACATGCTTACATATATATGCTTATTAAATGAGTAAGTTACAGTACAAGAAATCAGGAGAGTTTCAGAAGTATCTTGTAATTGTTGATGAAAGCATATCTTGCCATGGAGGCAGGTGAGATAGCTGACATACTCCATTCAGCTAATGCACTATTAAACTCAGTCACATTGTGGTTCTATGAGTTGTCACAACCCGCTCCAGTTGTTTCTCACTAGAACAGGAGGTTTTCATTTCCCTAGCTTACAAGATAATTTAGCATCAAGGCAAAAGAAGCCTGAACTCTCTTTTCCTTTAACCTACCTTCTGTCGGGGCTGATTTGGTGCAGTAACCACGACAGTGTTACATATAGTCAAAGCTATGAAGAAGTCAAAAATGTCACACAGTTCTGGACTCAGATGGGTTAACGGCTGCTCATGGCTCCTCATGACCTCCAGATGCTTTGCACATTCATTCACCTTTTCTAACAACCTGGGGTCAGGTGTGATGTCCTTCTCCTAGTAACAAATACCAGTGATTAACATCTTTGTTTCTACACATTTCCAAAGCAGCAACAAGCAATTAAAGCATCGAAAACAGTGTCAGTATCAAGAGTTTTGGGGTGGCCTTGCACCACAGAGTAGAGGTGGAGAGAACTCTAACACACCTATTCTAGACAATAAACAGTTAACAATGAGCCTTCTGGTAAAATGATGTGAAATATTTATAGCAGCAATATTTATCTACTTTGGAGGTAATGGAAAGGAGGAGAGTTACATACTAATTTTCCTCCCTCTTTCCTGTTTAATTCAAGACATTTATGATCTAATACTGAAGTATGGTACACTGCAGAGACCAGAAGTGTGGAAAAAATAGACAGCAATGACATTTAAAGTTTGGCTTTACATCACACATCTTCAACTGTTTCTTAGAGAACAACAATAATCCACACATTTGAAGTTAATTCATGAGAATTTTTTATATTGAAACATTGAGCCCTTTCAACTCTATTTCATCAGTATTTTCCACCCATTTAATATAATTCTTGTCAGAGCAAACTCCAGTATTTTCTAACACAGAGGGAGGCAAGGATACAAAAGATTAAAAGATAAACCGATCTAAGCCTCTTTTCTCAGTAGAATTTTATCTCTTGATACTCAGCAGCTGATGAATATGAGCAACCACAGAACTCCACATATAAAAACTGTAGCTTGGAATTTTATCAAAAGAGCTTACTCTTGACTGAAATCAAGAAGTTCCACCAGTGCAAACAGCATCTTCCATTGTATTTGTAATTTGCTTTAAGGGTGAATTTGTGTCAACAGTGCAACAATGCAAATCCCCTGAACAGACACTACTTGGCTCCTCTCCCATCTTATTACCATTCAGCTCATGTAAAACTTACACAAAATTACAACAGTCTAAAATAAACCAAATGAAGTTGTAAGGACATAAAGTCACCAACATTTTGAAAGGTAAAGATGTTTACCTTTTAAAATACAACACATGCAGTCGACTGATAACCACTGAAACACACTAGAAACTATGCTATGGTGTACGTTAACAGTGTCTAAGAATTGGAATACGTGGTGTCCACCCCAGCACTTGATAGTTTTAAAATCCTCTGACAGAAGAGAAGAGGCATATGCAGAACAATTTGAATCCTTGACCTCAATGCTATTCTCAGCTTCTGTAGATAAAACAAAGACGTACATTTTCTTTCCAAAATCAAACTATAACTAAAACAAATGTTTCAGATTGTCTTTACCTTCAGCTTGTTCCCAAAGACAAGGCATTTAGATAAGATCTATGCCAACACTTCATTGTTTTTGCACAAACAGCTATGACTACAGAAGTAAAAACACCAAGACGAAATCTATAAAAAGTCACACAATGTGCTACAGATTTCTTTACCTTTTCCTTTCCAGGATATGGTTCTATTACAAGATACAGGACACTGTGCATTTAGTTCTCATGACTTACCATTGGGCTACTGAATGCAGTGTGCTTCGAGAGTATGCTTGCTCTTTTTGCTTCAGCTCTGCTACCTGTGCGCCGGTGGGTTTTGGTGCTCTGGCTCCTGTGTATCACTTTGATGCTCTGATGGCTGCAGATACTGTCCCGTTGGGACAGAGTTCCTCCTTTTGGGGCTGCCTCTTCTTCTTCAGAATCAGGTTCTTGGTACATTGCTAAGCGTTTGGCTAGCAGTAAAAATAAAGAGGGACAAATGTTGCATATGTTAAAAGTGGCTTAGAAAGAGGGAGAGGGACATGGTGACTTTTTTCACATGATCTGATTTGAATATTAGGCTGTGCTTTCTCAGTAATAATGAATGATTCCATTACCAGGAGATATAGTGTAGTATTAATTGAATGGTAGTATCTAATGGAGGATGCAGATAACATAATTACAAATGTAACACAATGCACTGCCTCCCCTATTACATTTTCTCTGAAAGGCAGTCAGACTCTGCAGTAACTCAGTGCACCCCTGAAGACTATTCTCCAGCTCTGCCTGATGAAATCAACCAAATAATTTGGTCTTCACTTGAAATCTGGGTAGGAAATAAACAATCCAGAAATTTTTCCTGTAATTTCCAACATAAATTTCAAATAAAGTATTTTCCAGCAAAAATGTTACATCTACTGACACCTGAAATGTACCCAGAAGAACACACCTACAGAGCACTACTGCCTTAGTTTTACACACAGAGATGAAGTACAGAAAGCATTAAAGTCTTGCTTAAGGTCAGGGCCATTTGCTGCACAGCAGAGACATGAACCAGATTTTTGACTATTAGCCTAGTGTTTTAAAACCACTGTGGAGCCTATCCCTTCTCTGCATGACAGACAGGACAATGCAGCATGCAGTATGAAAACCAGGATACCCTCACCTGCTGCAACACTTGCTCCTATCACCATCTGCTGCAGTGACCAATTCCCGCTTTAAAACAATGAGAGAATTTTTCCAAGTGATATATTTTAGACAATGCTTCCTCAGTGAAGAATCCACCTAAGCCAATTAATGCTAGAAAACAATCCTGGCAGTTGGATATACAGAAATCAAAAAGGAAACAGAAAGCACAGGGTATGAAACAGCCGTGGAATCGTGCCCCTCTAGTGACAGGCTCTTTAGCTCTAACTGATGTACAACATATATTTTCATTCCTAAAGACCATGGGCATTTAGTAATCTGGGTGATTCATTAGGCAGGCAAATGCCACTCTAACAGGTATCTATTTATTCCTTCATTATGTATTCATTGAAAAGCTTTTCATTATGCTTTCAAAATAATCCACACTTGACAGTATAAGTTACATACTTGGGGCTCAGTTTGCTTCAGTTCTCCAGTGTAACAAATTGGATTTTCCTAATAGCAAATGATAAATCACTAGCATGTAAGTTAATTATTCAGTCCTTTAACAAACAAACAAATTATTTCAAAATACTTCCTGAGAAAAATCTTCCATTATATATGGTGTTTGGCACATGATCACTTTTAATGTAGCCAGCTTTACAAACAAACCCATCCTCACTATCCACTGCAATTTCCAAACATGTTTTAGCTATCAGAAAGTAGCTGGAGGAGTTGAAACTGGACCACACACAGTACATGGTGATAGCTCTATCACCACAGTATCATGCCTCAGAGTTGTTTTCAACCCCATTTGAAACACGTACAGGCTTTGTCTGAAATGTGGGAAATGGGAGTTGCTCAGTCCTGGCTGTGACTGCACACCTGGTCACTGCTCTAACTCTGTGCCTAAGTATGCAATATCCTCCACTGTACTCTGCCTCCTCGTGGCAAAAAGTTCAGACCATGGATGTAGAAAGGACCATAGCACATTTGGAGACACAAAGACTGCAGGACAAGGACACACTGCAGTTCACTTCTGCCCCACAGCTCGAATAGAGCCCTGCAGCCCAGGTCCTGAGACTGATGTAGACTAATGGTGAATGACTGGGGAGTTTCCTTCATTAGCATTATTTGATGGGATACATGTTCCTCTATGTTATGTCGTGGGAAAGAGGCTGAACAACAATATGTACACTGCCCTGTAGAGCCACACAGCTTCCAAGCGAACAGCACAGCACTGCTGCCTTATCCTTTCAGTACCTGCCTAGCTCTCCGATTTATATTATAGAACCTACAGGACAGCTCAAAGAATTAGGGAGGTCCCCGGTCTCTCTGGTTCTTCTGTTGCATGGTAATGAGCTGCAAGCGAATGAAGTTCATTTCACCTCCAAAGGCTGCTTCCTGCAATTTTATGCATGTGCTTTGGGCCAGTGCAGTTCTAGCCTCTCCCATCACTCTTGCCCACTTGTTCCCGCTTTCTTCTGCTCTGTAAGTTTCTGTGTATTTTCCCAGTGGAAATGCAGATCCCTATAGTGTGAATTTAATTCAACTGATTATAGGTTTGTCTATATCAGAAGCAGTCTACACTGAGGGCCCAAACTGAACTGCAGTACCTACTAAGCAGAGATCCAGGCCCTAGATCAAGAGGAGAGCCCAACTGTGCCAGACTGCTTCCCCAGCAAAACAGGTTCCTTTCAAGGGAAACCCATGGATGGATGGATGGATGAATGGATGGAAGGCAGGCAGGCAGGCAGGCAGGCAGGAAGGAGCCATGTGATCACATTATGTTAATTTAAGATGATGCCTCAAGAACCAGAATGGAGGAGCACACTGAAGGGCTTTTGTCCTTCTCTGCACTGGGGAGGTATAATGGAGTGCACATCTGGTGAGGTATGATGGTGTGCACACGCTGGGATGAGGCCTGTGTGAGGGCAGTGCCCAGTCAGTGCAACCTCTGCCTTCATTATCTTCTGCAGGCTCCTTGTTACACGCTGCTAACCCCAGGCTGAAAAATACATTGCTCAAGATGACACAGCAGTAAGGTTTTCTGCACTTTACCAACATTTAAGATTTAAATCCACCATAAGAAAAACACTTTTGTGCCTCATTTTCACAAAGACCCTCAGCAACAAAACCAGTCTCAAGCAGAGCTGGTGCTGCATGTGGACACAGCCACTCTCAGGAAAACCGTAAGAAAAGTTTGGATTTGCCATAGGCATAATATGTTCACCATAGATGCCGGATATTTGAATGGTAGGTTGACAGAAATCTGTGCTGCTTCTTCTCATAACAGGTAACATCCCTTGACAGGTAAAGGACTGGCTACAATTATTTACTTCAGCTTTGCAAAATGTGCTACTCAGTTGGTCCAACTCCGTTCCAAGCAGAGTTTTTTTTAAAAGGATACATTTTCTTTAATAATCATAACTACTTTAGGCTTCTGCTCTGAAAATATGTCTTGAGATATAAGACCTCAAAGATCCTGAACTGAATATAATTTTACTCCCTGTATAAAAACTCTATGGTTAAGCAGAGAATGTATTTCACGTACAATACAGTTATGCCTGCTTACCATATCTCTGGATTCCTCACTGCTCTTTCTTCTTTCTTGCATTACACCTAAACATATTTTGTTTATTCAACATAGCAAAAGCTGTTTCCTAATGCAGCACTCAGTTTATTTATTAGCATTACACTGATAGTATGGTTCTTTTTAGTCTATGTAATAACAGCTATCTCTTGCTCCCTATTTTTTTATTATGTTTCATTTTAGCACATCCATTTAATTGTCCTTGCCACTCAGAAAAAGAAGGAAAAGGGAAAGTAGGAACAAGACCAGAATCTCATTTAACCAAATCAAATGCAATTCTTTTGATACAAATGGTGTTATTTCAGTTTATACCAAGGTAAACTTGACAACAACAAAAAGCAAGCCTGAGCACCTTTCAGCATTTTCTCAAGTACACGCTTACACACTTTGCAGCAAGAACTAAGGAGTTTAAAGAAATAATGAAACCCAGTTCAACCGTTATGCTATAGCTAGGCTTCACATCGCTTCAGCTGTGCAGTGCGTGCTTCTCTGGGAACATGCTGTTCTCTCCACCCACTCAGCTCCCTCCAATTGAGAACCTTTTCCTGTGAATGCTATAACCTGAAAGACATTGTTGTGGGGTACTTTTCAGTTTCAGCACTGAAAATTGATGGTCTTGATCTTTTTTTCAATCCAGTTTCTTATTAAGGGCAAAGACACAAACAATTTTGGTAACACAGCAATGCAATTTATGAAGGTATAATTTCACAATCCTGCACTTCACTTTATATTTATGGCACAAAGCAGAAACAACAGTTAATACTTATTCCATTAACCCTCTTTTATCTTTCAGAAGACAGCAGGAATGTAGAAATAAAACTTCTGTAGTAGCTGCCAAGTATTGAGAAGATAAATTCTTTACCTTCTTGAAGATAAATTCTTTTATTTTAAAAACTCTTTTCTTTAATTTCCTTTTGATTTTGGTTTTTTTTCTGTTTTACCTCCCATGTCATATATATTCTATGACAAGGAGTCCATTTTGCAGGCTGACAGAGACACTGTTGCCACACAGCCAGGTGTTCCACTAACTTAAAATGTGGGATTAGGAACCTGTAAAGAATTTCCCTTCAAGCAGCATAAAACTGCAGACTCCCTAAACCAGAATACTTAAGTTGTCAATGTGCACTATTTCACCACAGAAAAATTCCATTTTGCCTCAAACCATTCAATAAGGCTGTTACTGAACTGTCACAAAGTAAATCTAGATGTGCAGCACTTACACCATCACACCACCTTATTTCCTTATTATTTTGTAAGTGCAAGTTTATTTCACTTTGAAGTGCACTCCAGTGTCTACATAAAGATTCAGTCAAGCAGCTAGAATGCCATAAATTTGTACAAGTGTGCTGACATAATCTTAATCTACTTTGCAAGACCTTGCCCATAAGAGCAAGTCTTGAGGTAAGAAAACACCCAAGATTTCCCTTACTCTAACCTCATGGCATCCCCAGGTGCTTAATAACCTTTAAGTCCTTTATTAAGAACTCTCTACTCAGAAACAGAGATAATTCCTTTCTTCTTGAGATTTTTCAGAGAAATTGTCGGTGTAGGTGTATGCTTAGAGAAAACCAGTACTTGTCTCTAGGTATGAGTTATTCTGTCTTTTACTGGATTTAAAATGGGGCACTCCCTATGTACTGAGCTCTACATCTGCTCATACTGTTTCTCTCCTTAGTTACCAACTGAAAATTTTCAAAAACCAGTAAGAAAGGTAAAGAGAATCTACAAAAAAGCTACACAGAATGCCTGAAGTTCAGCTAAAGGTCTTCAGCTTTCCAGGAAAGGCTAGATGGAGTATCCTGATTTCTGACTCTTGTCAGATTTTAAAGGTGGCAAATGACAAATCCCTTTGGAAGCAACTGTTGCATTTATGGAAAAGTTTTTTTTTTAAATTTCTATGCCTTAAAAAAACAAAAACAAACCAACTCTAATATGGCTGGACTATGCAGGCTATGTTCTCATGACTACAAAAAGAGTAAGAAAATTTCACTACAAAACAGCCCCCCAAACTAGGAAATATTTTTTTTTAACATAATGTATTTTCCTGTGAAAATACAATGTTAATTGCATGAAATTATGAAATGAAATTATGTTAATTGCTAGCCAACCTTCATCAAGAAAAACTGGACAGCAGAAGGAAATCCATTCTCTCTCAGATTTAGTGATTAAGAAACTTTGTTAAACAATAGAAAATCACTGAGGTTTTTATCATCTCCCTTTACTTCCATAAAGTTCTCTTATTCCTATGTTGTCTGTAGTTTTTTCAGTCTTTGGAAGGAATGGGGAGGAATTCAAAGAATGAAAAATTCAGATTTTTCAGATTTGTGTGGTTGTATTCATGGAGATCCAGTTCATGTTTTGTCAATAGCTTTATACAATGTGTAGCTAAAACTAGAAAAACAGAGATCACATCCCATAGGCAAGAGGGTGATTAATGCAGTATTTGGAAAAAAACTACTACAAATGTCAGGCCAAGACCATCTGGTTGTAGCTAAATCATGTAAGGACTTTCAGAAGCACAGTTGGCTTTTGGGCACCTACTGTCTCTGGGATTAGCAGGCAGACTTGGGGCATGGCCAGTTCTAAGAACTGTTAGAAGCTGTCTCCTAGCCTGAATGGAAGAGTGCTGCTATGGCCATGCGATTTGACATATAGGGAAACAATTTTTTTCTTTTTTTTTTTTTTGTGCTGAACTTCCTGTGGGCTAGACGGTAGTACTGATTGGAAGAATAATTTTGGGATTTAACCAGAGTATTGTGCCAATGAGTATTCTGTAAATACCCAGGACATTTATGACTGGGACTATCATTTTTCTACATGGAGTGGCCCCATGACATATCCTGCTCCTGAATTAACACTCTGCCAGTCAAGAAGAGCCTTTGGAGAAGGTAACAGTCATACAGATGTGAGGTGGGGACTCTCTTTGTCTGTACAGAGAATTCTACACGACAGAGAAATGTATGGCATGTATTAGAGAACCATCATAGATGTAAAAAAAAATTCTGACAAATTACATCCCACAAATGTTTAATTTTCTCCAGTAACTGCAAACTTATCAGATTACTATCCTCCATGCAAATATCAGCAATTAGGTAACTAGTCTCTCATCCTTGTCAATACAGTCTCCACAGGACCCAAATGTGCAGTGCAAATTCCCATAGTTTGATCCAAATCAGTGCATAATCCACCACCAAAATACTGTAAGTGACCTCAACAATGATGCATATTTCATAGTGCTTCCACCATGGAACTATTATTAAATATGCTCACAATTTCCCCTACATTCCTGGATTCCTCTTCAGTGCTAGGCTTTTGCATAGCAGTACCCATGAGTAATACTTTGTACTACCTCCAGCTGATTCTGTCCCACATTAGTGCAATTTATTGCCCTCTATTATTCATGTTTTTGTCACCTGTTGTCTAGACTGAAACAATGCAATACTGCTGGGCAAAGCGCCATCCACATCGTAAGAAACTTAGAGCTTATAGAGCACTCTGGAGGAAAATGTTTTCTCCAGAACATTCATGAAAACTTGTTTCTCATATCTAAAAATGTATAAAGTCTTGCTCGGGGTTTCAGTTTTTATGTTAAAGCATGTCATAATTGCTTCAACCGTGCATAAGGTCTGCATAAACCTCTGTGATGAAAATCATAATTAACACCTCCATGTCTGATGCAAAACAGAACTCTCCCTCACAATCATAAAGCTCACCCTTCACAAGGGGAATTATACAGCTTTGTGGCATGAATTTCCAAGGAAAAAAAGGATACTCCCACCACTCAAGAAAAAGACATGCTGCCTCAAATATGCCAAACTGAACACAGCATAGCATACACCTTTAAAGTAGCTCCCAACCCCCTCAAAACTGTGCACTGCATGTATAGCAAGAGGAAGAAGGGGAAAGACCAATCTACATATCAGGGAACTCATGTGCATTGCTTAATGCACTCCCTGAGTGCAAGGAACTGAGATATGACAACGTCAAATGCAGTATAGTAACAATCACTGTAGAACAGAAAAGAACGGGATAATTTCTTATAACTCCGAATAAATTTTAGGGAGAAGAGCTTATAAAGCAGCATAGAGAAAATTTATGATGGCAAAATCTGTTGGTTGAGTAATTAACAGATATGCAGTAGTCCTAGATCATGCAGAAAAAGAAATGCTTTAAAAGAAAATAAAAGTTCAAAAGTTAGGAAATTTCAGACCTCAGTTTGCCAGTGTAGACATAACTCTGCTGCTCTGTGTGTCTGCATGGCTTAGCCCAAGAATATAGGGCCTCCAACTGACTTCAGTGGAAAACTTGCCAGAAGATCTTGCCATGGGGAAAAAAGTCTGCTACATCTTAGCCTTGTTCTTGGAAATGGCTGAATGGTGCTGTTATAACTGAAATTTCTCTCCTAAAATTTATGCCAGAGGCAAACATCTGGCATGATAAATTTGAACCAAATAGTTAAAAGATTTCAAGATATCCAAAACTGAAAACGGGATCTTATGAGCAAGGTCAAGCAACTAGAATGGCAGCTACTTTTACCCCACCACAGCAGAATAACAAATTTAAGTCAAAGAGCTCAGAGCAAGGTTATTTCCATCCTTAGACATCTACTTTTACAGTGGAAAATTACCTGTTATCTACAGCTTTTGCATCATGACCCATGTACAATGATTTTAAATTAATTTCTTAATATAAAATGCTACTCAAAGTTAGATTCCAAGTAAGAAACCACTATGCATGAAAAAAATACTTGGATATGTGAAGATACAGTGTCATCTTTGAAATAGATCAAAAAAGGCAAATGCATTTTACTTGATTTTCTAGCATAGATGGCAGACTCAGATCACACCCTATGTGAAAGATTTTAGAATTTTCTATTTCATGAAATCTTCAACAAAACCTGATATGCAGAGCAGGATGGCATCAGTTATAACATATGCAGGAAATTCAGATACTCTGGTATAAGACACAGAAAAGTGGCTGACAAATAATTTTCAAGTAAGCACACAGCAATGAAATGTTGTTGATGCACACCCTAAAACCAGAAAGAGCTGTGATAGATGTTTTATCATATCTAAACAAGAATGCTTCTGCAGCAGAAAAGATAACAGATGGTTATAAAATCAAACTGCAGAATAGAGCTAACAAAATACTTGAATGAAGAGTAGTATTTAGTGTGTTATTTATACTGATTATAGAGAACAAAATAAATAGAAATTATCACAATTTATATAAAGAATTACAGAGAAAGGCCTATTTTCCCTAGAGGGAAAAAAAAATCAAAAGAATAAAGTGCTGTGTAAATATTCTGTGTCAATTTAAAAATTATATTTGTCAGAAATTTTATACTGACTGGAGTTACAATGAAGCCCAAACAAAGCCATAGGTGAAAAGAATGACTGAAAAAAACAATCAGTTTATGTGTCTGACACTCTTGCTTGAAGTGACATTCACTCTGTTTTCATTAACTTTCATATTGTAATATGAAATCATAAGAGAAAACCGTGCACAAAATTAGATTTCTGTTAAATTCACTACATTTGAAGAAAAAAGATCCGAACATTCAACACTGAAACTCTGGGGCCTGAGTTCAGCCAACATATCATCTGATGATACCAAGCTCACAGAAATGCCTTTTCTGCACTGTTTTAATTGGCAATAGCATCATTCTTGTGAGGAACAGAATACACTATGAAATTGGTGTAAACAAGCAAACAATAAATGGCAGAGAAGCAAAAAAGAATGAATAATCAGAGTGTCACAAGCAGATTTAGGATGGCAGCAACATACTCTAAGTTCTAAATCTTTTTTCTTTCTTACCTATTGTACAGAGGTAGGAAGTCACAGGTCTCCCTAAGTCCTTTCTGTAACACTTTAACACTACCCAAAGATCTAGTTTCTTGAAAAATAGTGCCTTAAAGTCTCAGTACCACTTTAAAGTAGGAGAAAAAAAAAAGAACAATCCCCTTCTTCAAAGTACCTTTTTCCGATTTAAGATCTTGTCATCTTTCTAAAGCAAGTTTTGGAGTTTCCAGTCTGTTTTTATTCTTTATCTCATTCTGTATCTTATTTGAAAGCTGAAATTCTGTAGTGGTCTTGGAGAAAACTTCCTAATCAGAGATCTTTATGCATTGTGTAGAATAAGACACTTACTTTTTGCAAACAGGAATATTGTAGCTATCAATATTTTCCTGCATACAGAATATGATTTGAAGAGTTAAGATCTATTCTTTCAAAAATGATAACAATTGTATGTTAGAGAAAAATAATAAAAACTACAAACTTCATAAAATAGGAGATCACTTCGTAATTTTAAAAGGACAAAGAAATAACACAGGGAAGACAACTCTCACACTCCCTTGTGAAAACCAGTAAATTTTTACTGTTTTAAGAGGCTGATACTTGTGGATATTCTCCTAACTGCAGTGTTCATAGAGCAAACATATCTGACACAAACACCTTTCACACAGGAGCACTGAAAAGAATCTGTCACAGGTAACATAAAATATGCAATTCTATCAGGTTATGTTTCTTGTTAATAAGAAAACTGGCATCTTTGTCTGCATTTATTTTTCATTACGAAAGGATAATCTCATTGCAGGTAGTCAATCAGACACTAATCTGGCTGTATGCTTAGAAGTGTTATTTTACACTGTATATTTCCAACTCACCAAACAAGTGTGACACCAGCAGCACCATTCCATTTTCTTACATCAGCCATGTGCTCCAGTGTTTTATTACATCAGGAGCTTTAAATGCCTTGACAACATACTGTAGATATTACAGAACACTCTGGTAAGATTGTCACTGCTAGCTGAACACAGCCATCGAATTACATTGATCTGAAGACAGCTGTTAAATTTCTTTTGTTTTCCTTTTTGATTTAAGATTACAGCAACTTTTATGACTACTTCAGTTTGCCCAAAGTACAACTGTTAGATAGAAAACGTGACCACGAGCTCACCGTTATCATCATGGGAATACTCTATTCCAGAAACAGTACACCTTCGGAAAACCATCTTGTTTTCAGTAAGTGTCCCAGTCTTGTCTGAAAAGATAAACTGCACCTGACCCAAGTCTTCTGTGATATTTAAAGCTCGGCACTGCAGTTGAGAGTCTGTTTCTTCATCATATAAATCTTTATCTTGATGAATAAAGTACACTTGGCAGATTTTAACTATTTCAATAGATACATACAAAGAAATTGGAATCAGAACCTAGAATACACAAAAGAAAAGAGAATTAGGAGAAAACAGAAGAAAGAACACAATGAATTATTGAAGCTAGTTAACTTGGTACTAGACTGGAACATAAATAGGCTATATACTTTAAACATCAACTCTAAAGTTATTATTGTGTTTAAAGAGTTTATTTATTGTGTTAGATGAGGAAAACCTATGGTGAATTGCAGCGCTGGAATGCATTATTATGTCTAGAAAACTGATTATCAAAACATGGACAGAAGCAAATATTTCTTAGGCTAATACGCTGAGCTTTAAAATAGCTGGGGAAGGAAAACAAAAAAAAATCCCAATGCAAACCAGACCATACAATCAGAATACTGTGGATGTGAAAGGATTGAATAAATTCATTCTGCATAAATAATAGACTGTTTACAGATTCACTTTGCAGGAATACAAGAAACAAAATGAGAAATGTTAGTCTCTCCATGGGAACAATATTTTTGGCTTTGGCTTTTGTACTGCAAATTATTTGACTGAAGATCACATTTTTTAAGTGTTGAAGAAGGAGACATGAAAAGACTTTCGACAGTTTCTTGAGGATTGTCAAAACTACATAAAATACCTAATTTGTACCTGACTTTTTCTCTGCAGATTTTTTTTTCAGGATAAAAATTCCTGACTGCATACATCGTTTAGTTTTCTGAATTAGATACGAGGGAGAAATTTTAACGTCTGTAAGCGGCAAATGTGGTCACTTAAACAAAACGACAGTGAAATGTAGGTGTTTAAAGAATTCTGTGGTGCATTTTCTCAACCAATATCATAACCCAACCCCTCAGGTAAAAATTATTTTTACAGTCTTCTTCATTCCCTCTTATAAACAAGTTGCTGCCTCCAGTAAAGCAACCTCCTCCTGTGTCCCACTAGGCAAACTTCCATGTATCTCAGTGACATGAGGTTTTTTTACTTCTCTGAACTTAATCACCTTCACCATTCAAGATTTTTCTCCTCAGGACCAAGAAACTTGTAACATAGTTGGTTACCTGGTTGACATACGGTTTTGCTAAAAGGAATATATCTGAAAAGCTGTTAAAAAGTCTAAAATTTTATTTACCAGAACACTGTACCCAAGTGGCATCCCCAGTCTTTGAGACGTTGTTCCACAGTGGGTAGATAGGACGAGTAAAGCTTGTTTTCTGATTCATGGGTGCAGGATCCTGCACTTGCCTTTGTTGAATTTCAGGCAGTCCTCCTCTGAGGATCTCTCCAACCTGCCAAGGTTCTTCTGAAGGGCTGCACAGCCCTCTGGTGTATTGGCCACTCCTCCCAGCTTGGTGTCAGTGAACTTGCTGAGGAGGCATCTGCCCCTTCATACAAGTTATTGGTGAATAAGTTAAACAACACTGGGCCCAGCATTGAACCTTGGGGGACACCACTAGTGACAGGCCTCCAAATAGACCCTGTGCTCCTGATTACAAACCCCTGGGATCTTTTCAGTGCTTGATTAGCTTCTTACATGCCTTGGTGGTAAAAAATGTACTACACATATTGCACATATATAACTTTATTGCAGCCAACTAGGCACAGAGATGACAGCATGTACAACTTGATTACCTGGAACACTATGATCACCGTCAGAAATAAATACACTGAAGCTAAAACAGGTGACAAATATTTGCCATCTGGCCCTGGAACATCAAAAATTGGTTTCTTCTTCTCATCATATTGCCATACCCATAGACCATGACCTGCAGAAAAATTGGAAGAGAGAAAAAAGCAAATTAACTCCAAGGAAAAATGCTTATGGTATGACTTTGTTCTTAGGAGTTATGTGGAAAATTGGTATTTGTTTTCAAATATTCTGCATGACTTCTGAAAAATGCCCCAAACCCACGTTTTCTTCTGCCTTGGGATTTGGGGTTTGAGAAAAGGCTTTGGCTGTCCTTAAGCTATGCAAGACTCATTTCACATAACTTTATCTAAATAAAGTGAGCTGGTTATTCTAAATTAGTAGTTTAGACTGTTCCTGTAACCACTAAAGAAAACTATACTTCTTCAGAAAATGATTAATTTCAATGATATGCTATGTGTTAAGATGAAAGAACTTCACTGACTATACTAGATATATCAACAGTCAGCTATCGTAAACTAGACTTTAATTTTACTGTGTGGACCATACCTAGCACAGGCACAGGACTAATGAAATAATATCAACGGAGTCAACAGCATGGAAGCTGAGGAATGAAGAACAAAAAAATTCTAGGTTTTGCTCAAAATGTTTTTTTAAAAAAAATATTGTACTGATAACTAAATAAAGATAAGATTGTTATTGTTTTGGGAAAATGGCATTCTTGCTAAAGAGACAGAATGTTGCCTTTTTTAGTACAGCACTAAGATTTAAAATCCTAAAATCCCTAAAATGGTATGCTTGATGTTTTTAAGGCATAAAAATTCTTCCACGACAAAAAACATTCGAACTATCACTATATGGTGAAAATCAGAAAAAAGGACAAAGGTCTACTTTAAAAGTAATCTTCTGTAAACCACGTATAACAAGATCCTTTACGTCTTGATACATAAACCCAGTACTGAATGCTTCAAAAATAAAAACACATAAGTGAGCACATTATTTTGTCCCTATGCTACCAATACGAGATCACATGTATGATGTCTTTATTGATGTATATATTTTTATTATTGAGAGCAAAAATAGAAAGCTTCACACTGAGAATGACTTACATGAAGGTTTGTTTTATAAATACCGTTAGATTAACAAAAGAATTAAGTGTCCTATCTCCAGTTATACTTTATCGACAGAAGGTGTGAAAATGCCCTGACTTCTACAGAGCATCGGGCAACTCAAAGGGCTCGAGCAAATCTTTCCAGCTGTTTGTGGCTGTCAGCACCTCGAGCAGTTTGCTCTGGCCCTCTGCTGGCAGCTTCCAGTCCTGTAGCAGACGGGACAGAAGGGAAGGTGAACCTGTCGCCTACCGAGTGCCACCTCCTCCCGTTCACGTTCGCATCCCTGGAGAGCCCCAGCTACACTGAAGCCACTTCCCAGGGCACAGCCCGCTGCTGCTGCTGCTCTGCGGACACCGCGGGGACAGTGGCAGAGGGGAGGGCTGCAGGCAGCAGCTCCCTGCTATGCAGCCTCACCAGGACGCTTCAGCCCTGAGGACTGGGCTCCCCAACACTGAAACACTACAAAAGTGTGTCATGAACTCAGTGGAAACAAATAAGCTGGCTGATTCACAGCTGGAAATCCTCATCTTTAAGCATTTAAGAATACGTGGAAAAAGGCACACAGAGGTGTATTAAAGTGGCATAAGATTGTTATTAAAGTACACCACGGTTGTTAAGAAACATTCTGGTGTTTATGCCTATGACTCACGTGCAAACATTACAAAACACACAAATATTAAGAATATGGAATTCACATGCCATATATAAATCATTTTTGGTGCCAAATATAAAACTCAATTCTTTCTCACAAATGAACAGAAAAAAGGCCTGAAGAGACATAACCTGAACTGCAGCATTTGCTTAAACACACCCCCAAGTCTGGAGAGTGTTCTGCTTGCATTTATGCAGACTTTTGCTTATTTCTTCTATGTTAAAGCTGCAGCCTTAGGGACAGTGAGTCCATGCTGTGCATTGTGCCCTCAATTTAATAAGTAGTACTGGGGAATACCACTGTGCTGATTATGTTTCTTCTCTGCTCATAAATTACTCTACTGACTGACTAATGACATGTTACACTCTATCACCTGTAATTTTGGGGCACTACATATAAACCAGGGGCTTTTTTTGGCTTGACATTTTTGGATGCTATCAAGGGTAGTATATTCTAAGCCTTCAGATCTCTGGTACTAATAGCATATATTTGATTGAGATTAAGAAGGTATTCAGATCAGCTTGTGTATCAAGACATTTTAATTTTTGACAAAAATGAATATGGAGACAGCTTTATGGATTTTATGTTTTGGCAGACACATATGTTTTTGATAAAGCTAAGTGCATGAATCCCAAGACAGTGTAACACTTAAGTTTCTATTAGTAAAGAGCACTTACCAATGGCAGAAAAAAGACACATGATTAGAAGTATGAGGACACACCAAAGGACATCGGCATTCATCTGTCTTTCAAGCTTACTGCGCTTGTAACGTGGTCCATTATTATTTAACAAAGCTTTGGTCTCATGCCCTGCAGAAAGAATTACATCAAACACGTCACACGGAACTATTGGCTATTATTTTAAGGAAAGTATAAAAAGGTGGTATACCCCATAAGACAGAAAAACAGCTCTTGCCTGCATAGATTACTATTCCTGCAACTTCTTCTGTGTTTCTAATGGTACATCCACGTAACAGAAGATTCTCTTTGAACAGTCCATCCTTTTTTCCACTTTTATGAATACTACAGAAAATTTAAAAACACAACAAAACACAGCAGGTCAAAACATTAAGCTTGTTAAATCGTACTTGTAATATAACAAGCCCAGGAAACATCTTCAAAGTTCAAGAAGTCTTTTTCAATTTGATGGCAAAATATTTCATTATATCTTCCTCCTGTGAAGGTTCTCTGTTGGGCTTTGAAAACTGAGATTACTTACCCAAGGATCCCCGATATGCAGCAGCCCAGCTGGAGCAGTAGCAGTTGCTGTTGGATATACAAACGTCCTGGACAAATGCTCACTAGAGATACATGGGCCAAATTGACAGCATGTGTGTAGCCTAGCTAATGCTTGGAAAATGCACTGGACTTCCTGTGCATGTGTAAACTGACTGAGCAATCACAGTTAATCCAGTCCACCTAAAAGCAGCTGTGCAGTGGATATAATTAACCCACTATTCACATACTTAGTGCTTACTAAAGAAATCCTAGAAAGAGATATGGTGAAATTGGGAAATGACGGCCTCAGAAGCAGTGATACTAAGGAAGATGTGCCAGGGATAGGATACATCAGTTCAGTGAAAAGAAAAGGAAAAATATTCCACGTATTCATCAGTGAGAACAAGAGAAATTCTCTTCAGAACTGTCTCACCAACTATCTAAGAATGGCCTGCACCCTGAGGACTCTCATTGACTAACACCAAAACACAGGAGAAAAATGGAATGAAGTCACATTTCTACCACAAATTATTATCTGCTGTGCATGGACTGACTGAAGTTTCAGCTGACAGAGAAATACAGAAAATAGCCTCATGAAAGTTAACAGGGAAATGCTAAACAGTAAGATCAATTTAAAAATGGTATTAGATTTTTATTATGTCAAAAAGACAAACCAAATAATAATTTAAAATCACTTTGAAATGAATAAAATTTTATTTTATCAACCGAAGTAGTCAATGCCTTAGAGAAGACTACAGCAAGTCGGCATTGTTTAAACGTTGTCCTCACTTTCAGACCATCAAAACCATCAGTTTCAATATGCTACACTAAAATTAACATTGTGCTGCTGCAATACCAAACTTTATGCCTACGTGGATTTGAGCACTTAAAATCCTGTCCCCTGAAACTTGCAAACTGGCCTAAAACTGTCCTTTTTATGTAAATGTGGAGTTCTTTTTATTTGCTTCCTATTTTCTAAGCCTTCACATCTGGGTTATACTTTCATGCTTTTCCCTGTTAGATTCTTTTCTTTTCCTAAATGAGGACCAAAATTATAATTTAAGTACATACTTCTAGGATCTCAGGCCAAGGAACTATACCAAATACCCTGAGATTTGTAAGAAGAAAAGGTTCACAGTGGTGAGTTCTTTGTACTTGTCCCAGTCTAGCAGGACTGCTTGCAGATTATTCTGTAATGCTGGTTATGCTACGAAACCTCAATAGTCAATGCTTTTAGTGAGCAGAATATACCTGTGTATATATACACACACACATATACAGCCTTTTCTAGTTCAGCACAACATATTATACCCACCCTCTGCTGAAAATATATACAAATATATTAAAAGTATTGGTGCTTTGACGAGTATGCTTATCTTTTTTCTGCAAGGATGGAGAAAAAGCACTGGGTTTGACCGCTGAGGTAGCGGTAGCAGTGATAACATCTGACTAGAGACTGGAAACTGAGAAAGAAAGAAGTTGATAAGATCAAATTTGCAATTCTGACACGAAAGTCAAAAGTAGTTTTTTAGTCAGGAGACAACTTCCCCTGCTGAGCCCATCCTCCCTGCTAATCTCAGATTGAAGAACAGAGCTTTTACTTCTGTTCTTTCCAGCAAACCTCCTGAACCCACTATCTCACCTGGGGGCTGCTCAATATCCCTCTGGCAGAATGTCAGTAGGTGTCAATTTGTCTGTGCTTAAACCCTGGGATGTAATTTCTTAATGATTCCATTCTGTGGAAATTGCTACCAGGATGCTGTCATTCCTCTGATTTTTAAGGCTAAATTCTACATTAGGCTTTCTTATAAATCATGAGAATGTTTGAATTTCCAATAAAATCTCCAATTGATAGTTAAGATTCCTGTTAGTAAATAGGACTTTTTAGATATAAATCAACTTAAGTGGTACTTGCTTATATTTTTATAACCTTTGTCAATTTTTTACACTTCACCGTAACACTGGACTGTGCCAGGTATTATAAGAGAAGTTCTCTCGATGGTTAGATGATATACTTCAGGAGACAGGGGTTGCTCATGGAACACATGCTTTATCTTTAGGGGTTGTGGGTGCTAGCGTTTGCTATCAGTTGCCAGCCCAACTGCTGGCGTGGTTCTAAGAGGGTTCCAAGAGAGTGAATTTCCTGTTACAGTCTATTTTATCTTATTCTGTGTTGAATATTCTATTTACAGTAACTAACCGGTGTGAGACACAAATCCTATAGAATTTACATACAGCCTATGAGAACTACTAGATTTAAATAAGACACTACTTCCTTATGCTAATTTCTATAATCCCTTCTTCCTGCTATCCTGCAGACTCCTTTTCTGCCTGGTCACTGGTATTGCTTAACATCCTGTCCCTGGACTGGCATCCCTTCCCATATCAAAAGTGACCGTCATTTCTATCTCATTCACTGGCCCAATGTTCTCTGAACCTCCTGCTAAACAATCATATTTATAAGGTTTCCCTATATCACCTTCCCCAACAAGGTATATTGCACATGGCAAACTTCACACACAATTACTTGTGTATTTGTTCTATACAATTATATATTTGTTCTTATTATCTTAGCTTACAAAACAACTCCAGAACAATTGTGCAACATCTGAAGTTAACCCATAGGTGTTAAAACCCCAATCTACTGCCCTCACCCACAGGCTGAGCCTTCTTAGTCATCTCATCTTTACATGCATGTGGTACTGCTTTTACTTTTCCACAGCCAAATGAAGTCAGAGAACTCAACTGTTGCTCACCAGACCTTTAGAAAACATGGATGAAATCAAAATCTGGAAGAAAGAAACCAGCAGAGGCTGAAGGAAACTCATCATTTGCCTCTTGTCTACAGTCACTCCCAGTGACTCAGTAACACTACATACACATAGAACAGTTGGGCAGTGATGATAAAAGGAAGAAATATTACAGACATAAAGGTCTGGATTAAAAAATAATGAAAACTAGAGTTAGATAAAACTGCTCACTTTCATAACAAACCTGCCAATTGTAAACTTTGAGTCTGGGTTGAGAGACAGCCGAGTTCCCATTTCTAGCCCTTCACAGTTATAAACCTTAAGCTCGTTACAAAGGCTGAACAGTCTGTTTTTCCCCTTTCTGGACTGTAGCCAGTGTAAGTTACAGGCAAAGAAGGAAAATTTTCTTTGTCGTTCTTTAAAACAGTGTCTGGCTGAAGCCACTCAGATGCCTGGAATGCAAAGGCTAAGCCATGAGCAAATGCACTGGCAAGTGCAGGTGCAATGCTCTTTTTCTTTGCAGTTTCTCACATGGATGACACTGCAAAAATGTGGTATCTTCACATCTAAAATACAAATGCACCACAAACTAGGAGAAGTAGGCAGATCATTTGCAGTAAAATACTATGCTACAGCACCGTGAAAGTGTTTATACAGAAGTAAGCCTCTGGTTTAATACAGCAATGTAAAAATGGTAGCTCACTTCAGCTTTCTATTATGTTTTAATTTGTTATGTGTTTACTAGCATAAAATAACAAGGTAACCAATGATAACTGTATTCAAAATAGAGTATTTTGTTTCACTTATTGGTTTATCAAGTGTCTTACAAAGGCAATGGTAGACCTGGCATTACTTTCCAAGGTCTGACACTCACAAAGAAAATATTCAACCATCTTAAATATGGTGTCAGTGAACATTATCAGTCAGAAACTTCCTGACTCTCAATTTATGAAAATCAGTATAGGTTGCTTTGGGTTTTTATTCCAGGGGTGGAGATGTTACTATAGCACATTAAAGATACATCACTATAGATTTATAATTCTTTTTTCTTAAAAAAATTGTAACACGATTTTATATTAATTGGGGTTTGTTACCTTGTGACAATCTTTGGAATAGAAATACACACATGTATTAATCTCCTTCTTCTTATTCTTAGAATTCCAAGCTATACTTATTTTGGTATGAGCAGATAAAATTTAATGTTCTTGTCTAAGAATAAAATTATTATTTTCAAAAAGCTGCAAAATCAGAATCTCAATTATGACTTCTGTTTTTCCCTTGCCCATATACACACAAAAAGGTACAAACAATATTTTAAAACAAATATTGCTATTTTTGGAACCTGGAATTGGATTTTTGAATGCTTGCCATGCATACTGTACATCATCTGGCTACACACATGTGGGCAGGGGGCATGTTAGGTTTTGTTTTATTCTTCTTACACAGATTATGTTTATAGGGGACATAAAAGTGAGGGAATTTGCTTGGGTTATTTGGGGGTGCAGAAAGGGGAAAAGAGAATTAAAGGAAGCACCTGAATAGAACTGGTAGTCTGCCTGTGCATCTGCACATCCCAAGTGTGTTCAATGCTGATTGTGGCAACACAGCTGAAGAATTCAGATGCAGTAATGTGCATGCTACACTTTTTCAGATACAGGACAGGACTAGGTCCATCTCAAGGCATTTTGCAGTATGTTTTTCTTTTTTACTATAATGTCTCCTTTTATCCGGCCTGCCTAATCACATTGGCTACCTATAGTGTTTTTGTTTCAGGAAAACTGTGGGGAACAGAATTTTTTACATATTTACAGCATACACACACAAATATTTCTATTTCCTGAAAGATCTGTCAGCACAAACATTGAAACCAAAGACCACATTTCATACAGGAAAAAAATATCTGAATCACAACTGTAAACCTACTAAGTGGTCAAAATGTCTAGGAAACTTTGGTAGTAATGTTTCAGCACTGCTTTTACATATGGATCTGCTGGAAGTCTATTATTTAATGGGATTCCTATTTAAATATTTTGGTATCATTTCTTTTCAGTCAAGCTATTATTGGCTATCTGATCCACTATTTCAAGCAGCAACAACTGGTAAAATTTTGAAAAATAATTAAGATCTGAGTTTGATGTGACGATGACGTTTCAATGCAGACGTGTTAATTGCTATTCATCTTGTTAATGTATGATTTGAAATAGATTCCTGATTCCAATATAATAATGAAGGAATTCTAACAAGTGTGGGGGGGAAAGCCCTCTTCTGTGATAAATTAGGGGACTAAGAATTTATTTGTTGAGGGGTTGGTCCCCACTCTCTAATTTTAATGGCCCATGGTCCTTTAGCTGTAAATCTCTTGGTACATAGCTGATAACAGCTGGAAATCACCTGATGCTTTCTGCTAGATTCAAAATTAACATATGCACATCATTTGTGAAACTATAAAATATAAAGAAGATTAAATATAATCAATAATAAACAACAGTCATCAAAAAGATATTATCATGTTTTCTGCTTTGTAATTCAAATGATTCTGTAACTTACATGCCACAGGCCTTTTCCACATGGAGTAAATAAGTAAATATATAATGGAAAAAAATTTATGCATATTTTCTACACTATTCTGCTCAATATTTTGAGGACTAAGATTCACACATAAAGAGTGCTAAAAAAGCTGCCAAACTTTCCATTTCCGTATCTGGAAATGGCATGCCTGCAGTAGAGCAAGCTATTACACACCCTCATACAGTAATGTCTAATACTAAACTTTTTTTTTCACATGAACTGTAGGGCTTTGTGCTGCTAAATAAAGGAATACATTTTCCCACACTACAACTTCATGTAGTTTCAAAGAAACTGTCCTGATTTATACCAGTTGACAGTAGGTCCTACACAATCTGTGACATCTGAGAGTAGTAACTGTGGTGGTAAATGGCATCACTATAAAAAAACTCCCCAAGCTCCAGCAATTTACCTTGTGACATTTACACAATTTAATACTGCATATCACTGCTAATCAACATGGGTGGTAAATCATTGTATTTGAAACAGAATTAGTGTCAGTTTAACTCTCGTCATTAAAATTTGGGCAAAAGTTTGTATCCTGGGCTCTCACTCTCCACGTGGTTAACAGACTGTAGAAAAGTAAGTCATGCAAGAGTGCATCTCCTAAGCCACCACAATCAACATACCTTTATACTACAGACCAGGCTACAGAAGAAGCAAAGTGCTTTGACCATCCTAAAACATTTGTTTCTGAGCAGGACTGATTGGCCAGAGATCAGCACCCTGTTAATATAGTTCTGTTTGTTTAGAATTAAGTTAGGTGGGCATAGGTGATGTGGTAATGCACAAGCATACCCATCTTGTGAGCCAATAATTTCATTTTATCTGAATGAGAAGAAAAGAACAGTGCCATAGCTGGAGAAATACCAGTTTTGCCTTCTGACTTTCCTCAATGACACATATATTAAAAGAAACATCCAACAGACCTGTCTTGATGAAAGTGTACAACAGATTGTGTTTGTTTGTTGCCTCTCTTGGACTTGTTTTCTGTTTCTTCCCATTTCCAGATACCGTTTTTTGATATATGGAGGAAAAGGAGAAGAGTGCCTATAACTGCAGTGCTTCATACATTCATTTCTGTAGTGTAAGCTGATTGAAGGTAGTAAATAAATCCATTCTAACGAGTGGAAACATGAAGTTCCCACCTCACTTTGAAGTGAGGATCCTCTAAAAGAGCCTCAAACACAAAGCCCTATTTAGATGCGAGGATGATGCAACTTACAGAAGACAGCCCAAAGCCAACAAGCATTCATTTTATTCCATATTAGAGAAAAGGAGTGTACACAGAAGGATACTGTATGAAATACTCACATGTAACCTCGAAACCTACTTAAGTCATTGTTTGGCTTCTCACATTCAATCACACTGGTGAACTTCAAGGGGTCAAATTCTGAGTCCTGGAATAATAAGAGTGTTCATTATTTAGAGGAAAGACTTGAAAATTATATCCAAAATTACTTTCTTTTCTAGTTTTTGTAATATAAAAAGTCCAGTTTTTTTTCCAAAGGCAATGAAAGCAAAGATACAGATTGGCACTGAAAATCAAAGGGACCTCGAAAAAAAATTTCAAAGACACCTCCCAAAATCTCCCTTATAAGGCTTACTTCTGTTCTGCAACTGGAAGATGCCAAATAAATTTGCTCTGCAGTGGAAAAAGAAAATTTACCTGGAAAACTTCAAAATCTTAAATATTATCATTATCCTTCATGTTCAGTGAAGCCAGTGAAAATTTAGGACAATATAAGTCAATACACTGCCAATTATCAAAAAGCTAATATGAGCTTTTGAAATTTTAGCAAGACTTCTTAATTGCTTTATGCCAACAGAGATAAATTAATCTACTACAGTAAATTACACACATATAGCAGAATAACTTTTTCTTAATTATCACTTAAAAACCTTCTTGATTGTCTAGCTCATTACTCTGAAACTGGTATTGTTGCTGACTATTTAAGTTTACCTGTAGTGAGCACCTTGTGGTATTTGAGGAAAAACATCCTATCACAGCAGAATTACTTCATTTTGTTAAATAAAAATCAAGGTTCTCCTTTCTTTGCTAGATCAAACTACACATTGAAAGCAGCCATATCTAATCCTGGTGCTGCAGACAAGGTTGTTTATCTCCATCAATAAGGACTACTTTTATAAAGCTGCTTTGCATACCATTTGAATAAAAGAACTAATCGTGAATTATCATGTTATTAAGATTTCAGCAGTGACAGCTCTTCATATGTTATGTTTTATAATGGTTTTGCTGAGCTGCTTGAGATCCCAACTACTACTTTTAAGAGTAAACTTGTGAGAATGGTTGATTGAGAATCAGTAAGCACAGGACAGACACAATCTTATTGCCAGTTTCTTTGAAACACACAGGTGTTTCTAGGATTTTTTTGATGTTGACTCCACTCAGGTGAAAGAAACCAGATTTTGAGTAAGAGATAAAAGAAATTAGAGGGTGTGTCAGCATCAAAACCAACACCCTCCATTTTTCTACTGGTTACACCTGGAAGAAGACAGACTTACACTATATAGGTGACAGTTCAAACCACCTACGCCTGAGACTTTTGAAAACCTTTTCTGTATTTTCAAGAAATACGAGATGATAAAGAGAACTGTGAAAATGGGCTGTCACTTAGAGACAGTTACAGCCCACTGCAGGAAAGAAAAATTTTGACATGCAGAATTCAGCTTGTAAACAAGGGGAAAAAAAGGGGTAAAAACAAAAGACAGCTCTGAGTAGAGACTGCTTTGCAAAGAATCAGACTCCCCAAATTACATCAAGGTTGGCAGTCAAGAACCTGAGCCTTAGCAAGAAATAACACCTGCTCTGCTGTCCCATGAGATGATCTTTTCCTTCCTTGCCCCAGTATGTTCCTTGGCAGAAGAAAAAAAAAATAAAAGGTATAGGAAAAATAATCTA
>WAAE01019866.1:0-22620 GCA_013400495.1 Nicator chloris
AACCAAATTCAAACAAAACTGATTTAGATTTCACCTCATCACTTAAAATATATTTTGTAGAGTACAGCCTGTGCAGTAATCCTCTGCTATACTTTAATTTGGTTTTAATTTTATAGGCCCTGTTTTAACTGCATATTTCCAGACCTTTATTTCTCTCACAGCTCTTAGCAAAATGGTAGCTCATAAACACAAGCTCTGCTGTATAGACTTTGCATTTCATCCCAAAGTATTTCCTTTTTTATAGCCATGGTCTTTCCATCTTAGTGCTCTGAGCTTGGGTCACAAATCTCACTGCTATTCCAGTGTGTGACATCTTCGCTCGTTTGCCGCTGCTCATTAACAAACAATACTGCTGTGAAATTGGTTTAATGACAAAGTAATAAAATTGCTATTCTGCTCACAGATTGCCTGAGGCACTTTGAGCTCCTACAAGGCTTACTGTGGGTGCCAAGATACATTAAGCTGCTTATTCGTAAAAACTGCATCATCCGTTTTTTTCACAGGTTTTTTCCTTTCCCTATCTAGCCCCTGCTTCTTTTTATCTTCAAATAAAAAGATATATTTGCTTATGTTCTTCCATGCTGTCAAGTTTTTACTTTCATGCATATTTCTGGAAAATGAAAGTCTATTTCATTTCATTTTTCTTTTTAAAAGGTCACTCTGTCCCTGTTCCAACGTTGTTCCTGGACTCCAAACCCTTTGCAATGCTACATTAAGGGAGACTTATTTTAATATACTGTATTATGTAATTGGGATACTAGATAGTCCTATTTTAGGCATAGCTGGATAAGAGAACTACTTATAGAATGAGTTTCCTTTTTTAGAGAACTGATTCGTGCAATGCAACTATTTTCTTTCAAGGTTTTAAGGCAAAAACATTATTTTTTTTGTTTCTGTTTTAAACGTGAAAATAATTATATCATACCTAATTACTTTTCATACTCAAAGTCTACAAATACTAAAATATGGCAGAGTAACGACAACCAAGAAGCTTTGAGAAGCATGTGGTTTTCATTAAAAAATGCATGGTTTGGAAAGTCTTCCTTTTCCTTTTCTTTTTCTTTACACCCCCTTTTCTTTTTTCATTTATCTGAGGCCCGTATGGACCCAGAGATTTCCTGCTGGCAGACAATGCTAAAACAGCCTAGTTGATCTCTGACAGGTGGACAGGTCCTGATAGTTATAGTCAGGCATCTTGACACTACCAAAACAGTGTAAACAAACAATCCTAATTAATACTACTTTCACAATTTAAACAAGCATGCTAAACATTTATATTTATCAGTTTTCATTCAGGGAACGATTGTAATCTCTAAATGCTTCATTGCACTTACATGTGTACATTTGTGCACACCTATATAAAGTAGTTTTTAGGGAAAACAATGGGAAAAAAACCCCATGTCTTATTTCCACTTCAATAACAAGTAATTTGACCTGCCGAGTAGCTTAGGAAATGTGGTTTGGGTATCTGCGATGGTTAGCTGGCAGTGGAAAAACTGGTTCAGAAACAATAAGACCTGGTCTGAACATGAATCTCACATACACCCCGCTGCCCCCCTTCTCTGCTGCAAACCTCAGACTGATCCTCCTTTCAAATATCTTGTGCTTCAGGGCTTCCCCAGGTCAGATTCATTGCAGAATGTGTCTGACCTGAGGAAGCCTCAGAGCATGAGATTTGAATGTAGCAGGCTGATGCAAGCCCAGGAGAGACTCCCAGCCTAGTGAGCACGCCTCGGTGGGATTATCCAAGGTAGGAAGGCCTACCGGAGGTCAGGAAAGGATTTAAGCACGCACAGAGGAAAGTGGGGGATAATGGGAGTCACTACGGCTGAGTTGGGTTGCTGACTCTGCTCAGAGGTGGTCATGAAATATGTTGGGAGATCAGGGAAGAAAAGGGAAATAAAATGGAGGAAAGAGGAAACTGTGAGTCAGAGGAAAAGGATAAGCTGATGTTTAAGAGAGTTTAACTGGCTGCTAGGAGGTAGACAGGACCTACGGAAGTGTGGGAATGGAAATCCCGTGAAAGGCAAACAATTATCCTGTTGGTTGAAGAAGAGTTAATGAGGTTAAAACCCACATATCACAGAAGGTTTAAATAAGAAGTAGATCGTTTTGGTGCCTTTTGTAAGTATTTTCCAATTTTCTGCTTCCCTATGATCTTTTTCTGTGCCCAGTAAAAGGAGTGTAGAAAGCACGCTAAAACTGATTATGGCCCCATGATCTCCAGGTCAGGTCTTTTTGCTCTCCACACCAGGTTTAAAACTTCCTGCTGCCTGTTCTAAACTCTGCTATCTAATCTTCACTTCCAACAAGTGACCTACAAACTTTGTGTAGCCCGAGCATGTGCGTGTGGGTGCTGTGAGTCTCGGATTCACTGACTCTCTGCTTACGGGGGATTTCCCCTCTCCAGAGGAGGCTGACAGTTCATGCTCTTCTTGTGTTGTTTTAGAGTTGCAAAGGTGCTCAGCATCTTGGTTATGGAAATCAATGGGAGCTAAGCCCTAAGCAGGAGTTAGGAGTGCACAAGTGGAGATCGCAGCTTTCATATTCCAACCAGGAGAGAACCTACAGTGCATCCTCTGGAAATACTAATACAAGATTAATTAAGCTTCTGCTTAATTCTTCCGCTAGGCAGATTTGGGCCGATTTACTGTTCAAAGGGAAAATATTCAGCTATCTACTTATCCTAACGTCTACTGGAGATCCTAGAAGTACATATCAGGGCCCAAGGATACTATACAGAAGCTTCTGAATTACCTTCTTTTCCTGTCTGTGAAGTATACACTCATAACTTGCTTATTTTTCTATTCGCATTTTAATGGATCAAATCTGGGCCCAAAGTTTGTGTTGTAGAGAGCATATGTATATCTTTTCTTGGACCCCTGTGTAGAGCACAAGCACAATCTGAGAAAAGAATTTGGCCCATATGAAGGGATTGTCAGGTTTTAAAGATGTGGTAATTACAAGCACACAAGGAAGCCATGAAAGTCTGGATGAAAAATTCAAATGAGCCAGCAAAGACACAAATTTGGCTTTGAACTAGGAAAGCTCTTGCTTTGATCCTGATCCTTTTGGGCTGCAACCACAAGTTCTGACAACAAGCCACATGTGTATATTGAATGAGCTGATGGGACTGACTGAGAGGTGTGTCCACTGCCTGTTCCTGCTACCCTGCATGCTTACATCTGGTCGATATTTTGGTATTTTATATTTTTCTTTTTATTTGCAACTTGTGGCTTATGGGATTGTGAGCACTGACGACTGCAAAATTGAAAGGTTAAGGGATAAGAGAAAGATGTTGAACACAGTGACACTGAAATTTTGAAAGGAAAATTACTGAGTCTGGGAACTATTCTATAGCAAGTATCTCATTTCTCCTTATCTCTTTCTTTCCTCAAATGGATAAGAAAATGCCTTTGGCCCTCCATAGGTTCTCAGGTTTAGTATATCTGTGCTTTTCCAGACTGACTCGACACACCTAATTTTGCTGTCTTAGAACACCTAGGAATTTTCCATAGAGTTGTTTTGAAAAGTTTCCTCATTGTTTGTAAAGTGATAAATGAAGGAATTGCTTATTTATGAGTAATTAGTGCAGTACTCCCATGGCAGATAACCTGGAACAGATTTTCTGGCTCAAAATTGCTGGAAAGTGTGTTGTTTGTTAAAACAATCGGGCCAGAAAAATTGTCTGACCATAGAAGAATACCCCAGTGTAGCTATAATTTTGGTAGGATAGGGATAGGGTGATGTGTACAACAGCTATCTGGTGTAACACCTATGTGCAATGGCAAGGGAAAGTACAGAAGCAGAGAAAGAGGATGGAAGACCATTGCAGCCAGAGTCTGGTGTGACAGAGGCACAGCAGGAATTGTCCTGGTTTATCTTTGCAAAGATCTGATACAGCTGTATCAAAACCCAAAAGGAGCAGAAATGACCAGTCTGAAATCAGGCGCAGTGTAAAGCAAGCTCAACTTTTCATGAATAGATTTGGTCTTTATACATGCCAGGTGTGACTTGCACTGGGCCAGCACAGTCCCACAAGACACTGTGCCCCAAGACTCCCTCCTGAAACACAGCTCTCCCAGCTCTCCCTCTGCTCTAAGGGAGCAGCAATTCACTGCTAGCCCACACCAGCTGCTGATAATTCCATCTTCACTCCTCCCCCAAATCCGTTCATAGCAGCTTGTATTTTGAGAGTACAGGGGAAGAATCTCCTCAAGAGATAACACATTGAAAATAAATGTTAGCTTCTATAAAAGGTACAAGCTTAAGTATGCCATGCCCACTGCATTTATTTAAGGATACAAGTTCCTTCAAGCAAAATGTCAATATTTTATTTCCTTCAAACTATGAAACTATGTTATTTGAGTTGAGCATTAAAGCAAGTCTCTGGTTTTATTTGCTAATTGCAATAAACCTTCTCAGAGGAATGTGATTTGAAAGTTGTTTTAAATGCAGATGACACCGGATTTTGGTCTACAGAGTAAACCAGAAAAATGTTTGCTGAAGGTTACTAGATTTACTTTCCCAAATTCCCAAAGTGTTATGTTTTATGAAGGGCCATGTCATTCGGTTATACTTGCACCTTGACAATGATAACTAGCATGGTGCCACGGAAACCGGAAAAATGCATTTAGGGTTGGGCCTATGCATCAGAGAACAGAATCAATCTTCCTAATTAACTGCAAATTAGCAATCCCAAAATGAGTGGGATCAACCTGTCTTCACTGGCCAAGAATCATGTTAAGTATATAGCTTCCTCTAAGTGCCTCTAAATTACATTTATGCCTGTATAAAGTAACATTCTTTTAATCTAATGCTGCATTAATGTCGCTGATCTGAAAGTTATTGCACTGTTTTAAATTTCTGCAGATAGGTAGACAGATAGAAAGATAAACAAATTAATAGACAGTTATGGAGATAGCCTGATATTTTGTTATTCAGGGCTCAGAGGAGCTCATAAATCACACTGAAGCCACAAACAAGGTACTAATTAGCATAAGTCTCTGGAAAGAAAAGTTTCTGTTGAATGGAGAAATTCTTTAAGGCCACTGAGCAGTAGCTATTAATAAAGATAAAAATAGTAAATGCAGAATGTAAGATAAAATGCAAAAATGGGACACAGTAGATATTTGATTAATTCCATCCCTAATGATCAAAATCTCCAAATAATGTTAGGCTAAAACTAACATTACTGATATACTGTTTTTACTCTTTAGGGTGTATGATCAAAAAGATCTCGGGTATTGTGTGAGTACAAAGGACTGACCTTGGGTGAATTAGCTTAATTAGTTAATGCTTGTAAAGCACTAGATGGGTGTTAAGTATTAATTAATTATTAATTATTATTGGGTAAAGATGGGATTTGGAATCCCATCGCTCATACATGTGCCCCATCCTTCATACAAGAGCTTCATGGGGGCCCCACTGGTCTCTGCTTGCCTGCGTGTCTCACAAGTCTCAGCAGAGTTTAGCAGCCCCATTCCAAGGAGAGGGAAATGGGGAGACATTAGGCACTTTGTCCTGGCGGCTGAGTGAAAAAATGGATAGAGACTTGATTTTCAGTTTTGTTAGTGTCTTGTTTTGTGATTTGATGAGAGAATTTGCAGTTTTTAGCTAAGCCAAATTCTCAGTACAAGTTCCTTAAGGAACTGATGCTCAAAGGAATGTCCAAGTTTATCTGCATGCAATGTGCAATTCAAAATGCTTTCCTTTCAGTGCTGTTGTGAAATTACTTCTTTTTCTTTGTCTTCTTTTGCCATTACCTCATAAAGGTCGTTAACCTTATCTTTTATTATCATGATTTATACCATTTAATATTTAAAGTGAATAGTTTTAAATTACAAAGGATCCCTGATGAGCTCACAAAAAAAACCTTCTCAAAATTGTTCTGAGGTATCCTTCCCAGTCACCTTTGCCCAGAGCTGTTCTTGATCAAATGTTGGTAATATTCATTTCAGGTTTATTTTCAGGGTTATTCAAATATTAGTTATTGTAAATCCCACTAATACACCGACTCCCAGGCTAATATTGTCCTTCCATTTTAGTATGATACGTAACTATTGGTAAATGACATTGAAAGGAATGTAACATTTAACTACGTTTCACTTCACATTAGCATTGTCCAATTTCTCGTGTTTTAAATTTTTCTGCCTCACTGCAGCCTAGAAGAAAATACATGCTGGAATAATTATATGAACAATTTAGATTTAACATATTGAATAGCAGAAGAGATCATGCCCGCCCATTTGTGGTTTTTTCCCCTTTCTCCATGCTAGTCTGGAAGATGAGTAATTTCTCTCCTTAGAAGCATACCTAATAAACAAAGCTCTAATGCTTACAAGGGAGTGAGGGGAGGAAAGCGCTGTATTACTGCTGTTCAGATCAATACACAAAAATCTCAGGATGATAGGGTAATTAAAACACGCACCAAGTAATTCATCAACTTTCACTTGCCTTTTGAACCAGCTTTCTGATCCCTGATGTTTTTGCTTGCAAGAATTCAAGACAGCTCCCAGCCAGCATTTCCCACTTAGCTTACAGCCCTAGCTTTCATTCACAAACAAGAAATTGTGTTGGCCTTGCAGCGCATATGCTTCGTGTTTTTTCATCCCTTCCCTGCTCTTTGTCTGGTGTGAGATGCTAGCTAGCAGTGAAATTTACCTAAGAGCTAAGAAAAAGGGGAAAAAACAATCTGCGCTGTTTGACAAGTGAGAAGTTCAGCATCGACTCAATCACTGATAATTTTATGCTGCTGGTTATTACACTTGGATTGTTTGTAAGTGCTCCTATTAAAAAATGAAATAACCACTCCTGCTGTAATGAATAGACCAAAGAGTGTTTGAACCATTTTCATGATTAAAAACAATATTAAAACTTACTTTGAGTTATCTAGGGGAAATGTCTCATTTCAGCTGGGGGCTGTGAGGAGCAGCGTTCGCACCACAGAGCACCACTTCCTGCACTCCCAGAGTCGACTGTTATGATAATTACCTTACTGGCACTCCTGTTTTGTTTCCCAGACCCCCAAATGTTTCTTTTCTAATGACAGAGCTCCAGTTGCGGCACTTAAAATGAACAGAATACTTCTTAGAAAGAATTCAATTCCATACTGATTAGCAAAAATTTTAAATATAACTTCAGCTGAGCATGTCTATTGTTACAGGTAAGGACTGTGGATCACTGAGAGCAATGGAGTTAGGTCTTCACAGGAGTTGATTGTGTATTAATGTAGCAGAAAGGCTAGGAAAGATTTATGCACTGAATAAGCTCAAGTTCCTGCAGAAGATTTAATCATATTTCTTTGCTTACACAAAACACAACCTCCCTTTGTTATTTATCATTTGCCCTGTAAATACCTACTAGCCTATAAAATCCTCTGTTATTATCTTGTGTTATCATGATGCAGAGAGTGTCAGCTAGGGATCAGTCTCCTTGTGCTAGGCTAAATGTACTGATCAAATAATAGAGTCCCCACGCCAAACCTTTCCCAGTCCACATATCAGACAGAGCTCACAGGGAGATGTGAGGGCGTGGTGGTGGTTTGGGAGGATTAAGTAACAATAAAACAAACAATTTAGCATAAAAAGCAGGAGTCACTTGCCTAACCGAAGACAGATGGGAGTGATTTTAAGGCACAGGTAGAGGCAAGCTCTAAAGAAGCATTTCAAAGAGTGTAAAGGTTAGTTTTAGATGGTTGCCAGGGAAGAATCTCTCCACACAAGATGGGGGACGTCAGTACAACTACAATGAAGTTGCAGTTCTTGGTTCGATTTTCCAGTCACTAAAAAAATAAACCAGGCTACCAAAGTCAAAGACAGAAGCACAAGCTTCTCCAGGAGGGCAGTCCAGATTTTTACAGGAATTTAAAAAATGTCTCTGCACTGTTTTGGCTGTTCTCCTCGACCAATAGAGAACCTTAGCTGCAATCACTGGTGTCCAAAGCTGCTTCTATCCCCTTCGACTAGCCTTAGTAGGGCTTTAAGGTGGGACCACATCTCGTAATCAGCTGGGTTTTGGTGTTAAACTAGCCACTCAGTTCTAAGCAAAATTTTCAGAAACCCCAAAACTTTAAAAGCACTGTACACCATTGCAACTAACTAATTTCAACTAAAATGCAATTATTTCAATGAGACCTAGCTATATATGTGACACTTTGAGCCTAAGTGACTTGTGCAAAAATGCCTAGTTGATTTTCCATAGAACTTGAACTGCTAAGTCACTATATGCTTTAAAAAAAAATCCAAATTTGGTGGTTTTCCCCCTTTTTTTGCACAAGATGAAATACAACACTTAACAGATTTATGAAAGGAAACCAGACTGAGCAGTGTGTTTCACAACTGCTAAAAACCAAACCAATTAATACCTGCCATTTTTTGAACATCTTACCCTAAAAAAATAATCCAGCTGAATTTCAGATTTTTGAAATTAAACATCCAAAATATTCACCCCAGGATGAAATTAAGTATGAAAATTTCTACTCAGAATCTAGTTATTTCAAAAAGTTATTGGTCTCTGGAAATAGGTGCTGCTTATAATGAATGTGTCATCCACTATTGCTGTAATAGGAACAAGTAATGAATAACAGAATTATATTTAAAATTAACAAAAATTATGATGTTTGATGTGGCGAATGTAGTGTACATTCTTCAGTAAGCAAGCTTTAAATGAAATACAATTTTTATTGGAAGATAATCCATTCTAACAATAAACTCAAACCCACAATTTTTGCAGCCAAAAATAGCAACTTTGCTGACAGTCTTCTCTGAGCCTTAAAAGCAGCAGTCCATCACAGAAAATATATTTTTATTTCTGATAGCTCTCAGTTCCTGCATATAAAGAAGAGGTTGTTGTAGTACTACCTAACATCACAAAGTATGACAGCATTATTATTGACGTTTTTAGATGGAATAACTGAGGCAGAAAGAAGTAAAGTGACCTACCTAAGCAGCTCAGAGACACAAGAAAGAAAATGCTCCATGTCTGTTGGATCCCAATGTACAATTCACTTAGCTACACTGCCACTTTTTATAGCTGCTATTATGGATTACTTGATCTTAACACTTGAAATTCTAGGATCTCAATAGGATAAATTCTATTTATCCCAGAATACATCTTATATATTTTCAATTGCCTTATTTAATACAGGTTTGATATCTTAAAAATAAACAACTTGTAGAAGTCAGAACAAAACCCATACAAATGTCTGTGTGCAGCAAAGAATAGGAAGTGTATTCCATAAATATGAATTCAGTAGGGAACATAAAAATTTCCTCTCTTTAAGACCTTTTGATCCCAAGGATTTGCCAGACTATCCTTTTCTCTGAATCTTATTCTCTGTCATTGATCATGAATATGAACAGCCTGATTTCTGGATGTGAGAAAAGTCATGCAATAAAGAAGTTCTGCTGGCACCAACTCCTCATTCTCAACTGACTCTCCTTCTTAGAGTTAGTGGGAATAAGCATGGAACAAATTCATGCAGTTCTGTACTCAGACAGACATCCTCTGATTTGAGCAAGGCCTGACAGGAGCTCCCCTGGGATGGAGGCAGTCCCCGTGGTGATGTGGGAGTTGTACCATCACTGAGGTTCCCTGCCATGCTGGGACATGGGCTACCAGGAGTTTTGCTAACAGGTGGTACTAGTCCTGGTGAATCTGCCCCTACTCCTGGTGCTGTGAGCAGATTCTTGCAGCAGGATATGCACCACTTCACTAGAAGGCTGCACCTGACTCCGTGCCCAGTTGTGAAGATTATGGATGTAACTCTCTGCTACCTTTGCTCTAATCTAAACATTGTAATCAAGCCCATTTATTACACAAATGCTTTTGCATGGCATACAGATTTTGTTGTCTTAGAAACAAAAAAATTTCACAGGAGCTGAGAAGAAAGGAATCCATAACCCCCAACCCCAACCCCCTCCCCCAATTACAAACTCTGAAGGGAAAAATGCTTATCTCCTCAAATCCATGCTTGCACAATTCACAAAGGGCTGTGCTCCTTTCTATCCAGCTCACCAAGACCAATATAAATGTAGACTGTGCTGAGGTATGTGTGTTAAAGAATATGGCACTGAAAAAAGGACAGGTAAAATATGCACCTGTTAAAGAAATATTAACACTGTTAAGTGACGGTGGCCTAACATATTAAATTCTCCTTAATTCAACCAGTACTTGAGTAATACCTTTGCAAAAATTTTCATACTTCCAACCACTGTTGCTGTGGTTTTTCTGAGCAAATTGAAAACACCAACTGTAATAACACATAGAATAATTGTTTCACATCACATTCCCTCAAACTCTCACACCTACTGACTTCCTGAGATATTCAGTCTCAAAATCTGAAGTGGCTGTGCCCTCCTTGAATGGGTTCATTAGCTCTGTGATGGACCAGAAGTTGGGGCACAGCGACAGTCTCAAGTAGGATAACTTGAAGTGTGAATATACACTGTATCAGCTGTTTCTAAATAATGAGCTGTGCATGCTCTCCAAAAGAGTAAATCAGAATTATCCCACCTTCGAGAGGTAAATTGTCTCAGAAATACTGCATTTATCATGAGGAGACAACACACATATAAGTAATTACCACAGCGTGGCTGTCAAGATACAACTGCATTTTATACTTTTCTTCACGGTAGGTTGTGTGCCCATGAAACCCGTGACTCTCCAAAGATAGACAAAAGAGAGATTGAGCCTGGTTTGCTGGCATTGTCACCTGTAGTGTCTGGAATACAAATGTAGTCAAGAAGTGGTAGAAGAAGTAAAAGGTCGAAGGATTTTTCAGTTTTTGTATTTGTTTGATTCTTCAGATTCCAGAAGGGCCAAGATTTCACCTGACTGTGCTAAGAATGAGTTTTTCCTATCTTGATTCTATTTCTACTCAGGACACAGGTAGACAATCATAAGCAAATGATTTACTATTCCTCAACAAGGGAGCACTCATCAGCTACACCTCAGGAAGTGATTGCTAGTCTGAGCTCATTATACAGTAAAACCTGTTTGCATATACCACTTCTTGGGGGATAAATACAAGATATTGAGGAGTGTACTATCTAACCAGGCATCAAGCATAAAAGACAAGTGAACAATGTGCATGGAACAACGTGGGGTACTTTGACGAAGGGTGCTATGGTCTCATGAACTCCTAGCCCAAAGCTTGTTTTGGACTGAACTTTTGAGGATAAAAACTAATCAGAGACAGGGCATCGTTACTCTGATTTGGGGTAAGCAGAATTGGGCCCGAGTTCATCCTGCAAAATGCGAAACGTTGAAGAGTCCCTCCCACTAGCAGCAAAGAAAGCTAGGTCATAGAGCAGGTTAACCTGTGATCCAAACTGCTCTGTGAAGTACTCTTCCCCATCTGTGTTGATTAGAATAGAGAAACAATACTCTTAATTTAAGTGCTCACTTAGCTGCTTAATGTCAGCTTGAATAAGAGTGGGTGAGAACCAAGAAAATTAACCAAAAGCACCTTTTGCGAGGTATTACGTGAGCTATGATGTTGAGCCTAATGTAGAGCAGCAGAATTTTAATAATACAGTGCCAAACTGGCAGCTTCTTCACATAAGTGAATAAAAAATTGACAAGCATTCTATCCTCTGTGTCAATAGTTTTCAGAGACAGACAGAAGAAACATGGCAAAGGTAAGAAAGGTAAGAGCTAATCCCCTCTTTGCAGCATTGAACCACCACAGTAAACCATTCCTGGAGCTAAATATGAGCCCAGCATAGAGAGGTAAGCCAGAATCATTTCCTTGGGGACTAGCCTGCTGCAATCCAGAAGGGCAATAGACAGACAACAGATCAGTTCAGAGAAACAACAGCTAAGCAGGAAAGGCTGCGCACCAAAGAAACCAGGGCCTTACAGCCATAACATCTGGGTGTCACCCCACCAATGAAATTGACACATGAAGCAGTAAATGGCAGGGAAATAATCACTCCCAGCTCATACACAGTGTGTGAACAGAGTTCTGACAGAGCTAAAATGACTTAACTACAAAAGATCATCCAGAACACCCTGCCACTACCAGGGTAAGGGGACTCCAGAAGATTCATTCACATTGGAGCTACCTTCACCTGGTGAGAAGAGATATATAGAGAGCATAGACTTCAGCATAAAACCGCCCAACAGTACAAAGACAGCAGCAAAGCAGAAGAAAAAGGGAATATCCACGGAAATAAGGATTTGAAGACCTGCCCAAAAGTCAGCACACTTGAGATACTTTGGTGTCTCAAATATTGCAGGAGATGGCATAGGTGCCATGTCTCCAGACTGAACTGCATGCTAGCAATTTCTGGTCCTCTGTTGAATGCTTGTTGGCAGCAGTGTCACTACAGCCAGTAACTGTTAAAAACAAAAAGTAGTAACTCACTGAAACTCAGAGGAATGACCACAGGCTGTAAGCAGAGAGTTTGGAGATGGCCCCAGGAAGTCATTCGGCATTACAGGTAGCGTGAAGCCTACTTGTTGCTGCAAAAGCTCTGTAAATAGCTCTTCTGATACAGAGCCAGATTAATTTGGGATGGGTTTTGGTTTTTTTTGTATGAAACACCTATTAACTTTGTCCATTCCCCAGCCAGGACAGGGCTAAGCAATCTCCAACCATGCCAGGCAAGTGCTGCGTCATAATTCAGTCATCAGGAGGTGCTTACCGAGTCAGGAGCCATCAGCAAGGGCTGCTGCCTGAAGTCAAAGCGCCTCACCTCTGTGACACATCAGAGCATCAAAGGCCCATAAAGAGAGTGCCCCCAGGCCACTCCCAAATTCCAGCCTTCTGTGTGGCAGTACTGCTAAACCACTGAGATAGCTTCACTTCAGCTGTCAGAACTGGGGTTCTTTTGCTCTGTGTGTAAAAAGACCGTTTTCAGGCTGTCTAAAAATAATAAAATTATACAGGGAGCAGGGAGAAAGAAGTGCAAAATGATGCTTCCACCTCACATAGCAAACCTCTCAAGCTCATCAGGCATAGGGGAGGCCAGGTGTCATTTTTGACACATTATTTAGCATCTCTCTCTTTGTTTTATTCTTTTCTAGACTGATGCTGTTTTGCTAATTAAGGTAAATGAATTTTCCAGTGCTTGAAATTCAGGGGTGGCCTCCTCTGTGAGCCAGTTTCCCTGTTCTCCATGAACAATTTAAAAATAGAATCAAGTTGGGTTTGTTGTTTTGTTTCTTTTAATTGGTATCATTTTGTCTAGTGCACAAATGCACATGGATGTAATTTAGTGAACTTCAGTCTTCCTCTTGTGGGAAATTGATAGGAAAATTTTATTATGAGTGGAACAATGACTACAGGGAGTGAGGGAGAATCTTGGAGAACTACACATAATTCGGTTGACTAAATGTAATACCTGCATTATATCAGTAGCTAATGAAAACAGTGCTGAATACTGGCAAAGCCTAAACCATTTCTGATTCCAGCTCCTGTCAAAAGGCCACTCCATAAATCATACCTGGATTTTATTTAGTGTCAGGAGCCAGTAATCTGACAGAGTGCAGTGAGGTGTTTGGACCAAAAGATGTATACCAAGTCATGTGCTCCCCAGCTTTGTAATCACAGGGTCACATAATCCATCTATGGATTTTAATAAGTAACTTATTACGTCCCCTTTAGTGTTAATTATTTTACACATCACTTGTTCCTGGTTTATTGACACAATTTAATATCTTTATCACATAAAATTACCAGTATAGCCAATCAGTATTTATTATAAATCAGTAGCCTGTGGAGAGATTCTGTTATTTCCTTTCCATGCCAAAATGTAAAAGACACTATAAGGCCAGCATCATATTAGACCCTGATTATTTTTGAGATGCAGCCAGTCTCTAACAGCCTGTTTAGGGGCAGCAAGGTCAGTGTTGTTGATGATTTTTGGTCAGCAATTTTCAACTGATTTTTCTTTTTTTACTGCTTTTCTTTATACACGTGAAGAAGGGCCAAAACAGTCTGTGTTTCGTTCTGCTAGCTGCTGTTAATCTGTGAGAGAATGCACAAATACCCTGCAGGAATTGGATCTAAATACCTAACCATCCTCTGTCTAGAAAGCAATATGAATCTTATGTATTTTAGTTAATCAAAAGTGCTTTTTTTCTGGTTCCAAAAGCTAGCCTTTTGCGTCAAGTTTTTCAGCTTCTTTACAAATTGTGATGTTTCCTTATATTTAAAAGAAATTTAAATTAAAGCACATGCTCTTATATATTTTAAAATAAAATAATATTACATTTTTATAAAATATAAGGTTTCAATCAAACCCACACCCCTTTAACTACCTGTTCTACAATAAGAATTCTAACTGAGGATGTGTTGCTTTTCTTGGAGGAAGGTGAGTCTGATCAGCCTATTACTTTGAACCCTGGCTCATTCATTTTTCTCATGAACATTTGAACAGTTTAATTTTTCTCCATAAATGTTTGTTGATAAATTCTTTCCAAGCTCATCCACTCCAACAGAACAGTGGTTCTTCAGATGGAGCAAGTGGGAGGAATCTCTACTATTGTTTTCCTGCCTTACTTTGAACATTTGTACTGTCTGACTTGTACCTTTGCACCAAGCACTGTGCTCCAGCAACCCCAGCAGAGGCAGGGTAGGCAGCAGCTATCCTACAACTGCTTATGTTAGGACTTTCCTGTTGTTGGGTTAGGACTGGCATAAAGGATATATCAGGAGTATATTCTTGTGGCTCCCTACCTTATCCCATTGCTGACTGGCTCATTAACACATTGATAATGTGTGAAGACAAGTACAACTATTTCACTGCTTCGGAAATAGGAGAGAAGTTAAAGTTTCTTGTACTGTCCTTCCCCTCCTCCCCCAGCCAGTCAGGAGGTTGAAGGAGTCCCTAACTGCAACTTTGCAAGGGAGGAATGAACAAATGTCCCCATAAAATAGTCACTCAGCATTTGTGGAAATAACACTGAGAATCTGCCACAAATAATAGAAAACTGTCAAATGTGGGAAAAGAGAAAAAGCACTGTTGAATCCAGTCATGTAGACTTTGCAGTTAGAGGACTGAGCTCCACAAGGAACAGGTAGAAATACAACTGTGATGCTTTGTGCTCATGCTCCACAGAGTTTGGCTAGAATAAGAGCTGCTTTGCCCTGGTAGGGTTCTGGGATAGTTATAATTTTGATGCAAGAATATCTTTCTTTCAGCCTTCTGCCTTGCTACTGTGGCACAGGACTGGTTCCCTCTCTTGCTCTTCCACAGACTGATGTGCTGGGATCTAGGTATTCCATTAATTTCTGATTGTTCTGTTGTTCCTTACTATAGGCGTTGCTGCATATGGAGTTAATGTTCTCCAGAAAAGATAGGATGGAATTTTAAAAATCTTATCTTAGCCCATACCTCCTTTTTCTACTATACTTTCTAATTGTGATATTTCAGGGAAAGGTCTGCTGTAAGAGAAGAGGGGAAAAAAATAAAAAGCAAGTTTCCTGTTTTTGCCAATTTGCCTGTTCCTAATTCAGTACGTTCTTGCACTGTCCATGAGAGAATGAAGACTTGATAACATCCTTCCTTTTGTTAGTAAAACTATTGTACACCTACTTTCAGTGATTAAAAATCATGCCATGTGGCTTAGGCAACCAATGGAAAAATGGAAAAAGTGAATAATGATGCATGGGGGGAACTGATTTTGCAAGCTCAGTTTTATTTATGTAAAACACTCACTGAGTGATCAACAAATGAATGGAAAAGCAAAAAACACCAACCCTGTCTGATTCAACTCTATATTAAAAAGAGATTTCTTTACTCTATCCCTAACTGTGTCTCTGTTCTTTAAAAACTCCTGGGTAAAACTGAAAAAATGTTGGGAAAGCACTGACCCTGCTTGGTCAAATTCCTAGTACATATTAAGAAAGGAAGGTGAAACTGCAGCAGGGTTTGCAGCTCCATCCTTCATAGCATAAATCTCACCTATTCAATCAGAGCATGGTTTGGGTGGAAAGGGACCTCCAACACTATCTAGCTCCACCCTTAGCAACACCTTTCACTAGACCAGGTTGCTCAAAGCTCCATCCAACCTGGCCTTGAACATTTCCAGGGATGGGGCATCCACAACTTCTCTGGAGAATCTGTTGTAAAGTTTCACCACCCTCTCAGTAAAGAATTTCTTCCTAATATCCAATCTAAACCTATCTCCTTTCAATTTAAAACCATCTGCTGGTTTTGTTTGGGGTAGAGTTAATTTTCTTCACGGTAGCTGGTATGGGGCTATGATGTGGATTTGTGCTGGAAACCATGCTGATGGCATGGGACTGTTTTCAATACAAGTGCTTACTTGTGAAGTGCTTACACAGAGTCAGGGCCATTTCTGCTTCTCACTGCACCCAGCCAGCCAGGGCCTGGGGATGCACAGGGGGCTGGGAGGGGACACAGGTGGGACAGCTGACCCCAACTGACCAAAGGGATGTCCCACACCATGTGGCATCATGCTCAGAATATACAGGGGTGGGAAGAAGGAGGAAGATGGGAGGCTGTTCAGAGTGATGCTGTTTGTCTTCCCAAGCCACTGTTCCATGTGATGGAGCCCTGCTGTCCTGGGAATGGCTGAACACCACCCTGACTTTCTGGGCTGTGAGTTGACAATGCTGGCTCATGCTCAGCCTCTGATCCACCAGGACTCCTGTATCCTTCTCTGCAGGGCTGCTCTCGGTAGGTCAGGGTCCTCACAGGGTTTCAGACTGGTGAAAAGCATTTTCCAATGCCATGGTGGCTGGTGCTGCTCTTCAGCAGCACACCTCCCTTCACTGACTTGAGAGAGAAACCACATCTTTTGGTAAGCACCCTGGAACAATGCTCCTTCTGAAATACAGGCCACTTCCTCTCGTAAGTACTCTGCTGAAGTCACCGTGATGATTTGTCAATATATTTATGTCTTCACGTGGGAACTTTTGCCACATTTGCATTCTGCTTTCTTGAGATAAAACGCTAATGCCAACTCATGGCACCACCACTCCCTCACTAATAGCTGTTAAAGTTTCTTTGCTTATCAGTGTTTTTCAAGGAAGTTCACAACTCGAGAGGTCAACTTTAAACAGACTGAAACATTAGCTTGTAGTGACAAATATAAAAGATAAGATATGTCTGGAAACACATGGAAAATGTGGGAAATATCTTTTCCTTGTTTACCTTGCGAGGTAGAAAAAGAGGAATAAACCTGCTCATGTTCCCAATCAAACACTAGAACAAAGCAGGTCTCAGACAAGGGCTGGGACACAGCAGCAAGTCTGAACTAAATGAATAGTCAGCAACAATGATTATGAGTCACATACAAAGAAGGGAATATGTTTTCTACTGTAATCACAATAAAACAATGAAGTCAGAAATGGAACTTGAAGCAAGCACAGCAAAAATGTTCAGAAATAGAAATTTTAAAGCACTGCTTTCTCTGCTGATCCTTTCTTTTCTTATATTTTTTATCAAATGAGGAAATCTGAATTGTTCACACTGTAAAGAAGATATGTTTGTCTCTTTGATGATAATCTAAGGTATCTCTTGCAAATGAACTTGGTCTACGACTAGGAAATCCCCTCTCCTGCCATGCAAACTCTCTTATTCTGACATTTTTTATTTCCTAAGCCCTCCAAACCATGTGAAACTGCAGAAAATTTAAGTAAAATAAATCTCAAAAACTAATATTTTCATTTATGAGCTGTGAACTGTTTGTACTAACAAAATTATTTCAGTGCAGTATGAGATGTCAGGTAAGTATTACTAGACCCTTTCTCTTGCAGAGGAAAGAAGTAAATTAAAGAAGAATTACCTCTCAGAGCAGTCACTTACATGTTTTGAATCTCAAGGATAAGCCAAAGAGAGCTATTAGAGTATATCATGCTGGGAGAAGTGAAAACATTTAACCTCTTGGGAATTCTTCAGTGAAAGGTCCAGGCCCAGTCCTATGTCCCTAAATTCCCTCCCTTTGTTGTGTTTCAGGCTGGGACCAGTGGAGGGGACATAGATGAAGAGGCTGCTCTCAGTTCACAGGGGGCCTGTTTAGGCTGAGAGAGCTGAGCAGACCAGCATCACCAACTATGCAGGAAAATGACCCAGAAGAGGTGTCTCAGGAGTTAAAAAAAAGTGTAGGAGAGGAGGAAAATTCACCTCTATTATGTGTTAGACACTTAAATACTTGAACAGATTCACACAGTCAGACTATAACATAATAAGAAACAAATTCCTTGTCTTCCAGAAGCTGCCTCAACTAGTTCTTTCCTGGAAATCTCCAAGGAAAAACTCCCCCAAGAGCAGTGAGGCAGCAATGAGGCCCTGTGGCTGTATTCTGGGGTTCTCCCTCCTTTCCCTACCTACCCTGCAACTTGGCACTGTCTCGGCTAACACAAACAAACCTTCAAATAAAAATAGTACAATATTAGCAACTTTCAGGCAGTTTCTTTTGGGTGAGCAGTAAAGGCTTGGCAAACGTCTTCTCAAGCAAGCCCAGTGAGACTTATTGCTGTCATTAGGGAGCCAGTCTCTGGCGAGTCCTTGCCTGCAGTGCTAGCCCAAGAGAAAGGGAACCTTTTAAATTAATCTAGGTGCAGAAAAGAAAACTAATGTGGGGGAGGAGAGATGTTTCCAGCAGTCTGATGTCTGATGGAAAATATAGAGTGATAACAATATATTTCCTGATTACAGAATGGTTCCTGTAGGTTTGGTTTCACATAAAGGAAAAACCTGCCAAACAGAAAAGTGAACAAATATGGTCTCTATTATAAATACTTCTGCACAGAAGTGCAGAAAGAGAAACCTGTGCCCAGTGCGTGATTTTTAGGCAGTGGGATTTATTATCCTCTCTCCTGATGGGTGGGAGAAGGATAATGAAAATCCCAATTATCAGGAGGAATGAAAAGCTTTGTTGTATATCTGAATAGGGCAATGAAATAATTGGTGATTTCTGAACAGGGGCTGCAGTGTACATGCTGGGGATGACCACATTTCTCTTCCCTCCCTGATGGATCTGGCTACCTGCCTATTTTTGTGCCAGTTTATTTGAATTACACAAACTTGGTACATTCCTTCATTGTTCTTCATTAAATGGAATCAGGAATATGAATTAGATATGACAACACTTCAAATAAATACATATCCTGGGATAAGACAGTGAAGATCCTTATTTCTGACTTCCTTCACACAGTAAAATGATGAGGCACAAAGGAGCCAATGCAGCTGAACTTAAGGGGGTTTCTCTTAAATCTCTACTCAAGCTGACGCTCCTTTCCTTTCCCCTTTCCTCCCTGCTTTGTTGACTTTTAAAAGACTCTGGTTGTTATTTGCACAGTGTTTCTGGAAACAGCATTATTTTGAGCAAGGGTTACTCTTTCCAGAAATGCTTATCTGGCACAGCAGGGGACAGAGAAATTGCAATTTTAGTGTCAGAATAGGCATTTCAACAATCAGTCCCAGCACTTGTGAACACAGGAAGCTGGCAATGCTGCCTCTCTTTCCAAACACAAGTTGTGCAGTTGCACACTTCAACGCTGACACATCCAGCTTCCTCCCACACCCCTAATTCCAAACACAAAGACCTTTTTTTTTTTTTAACTTGCACCAGTATCAATCAGGAAAACTGTGCTAAAGCCAGTGATCTTTCACCAGCAAAAGCAAAACTGCAAGTTAATGGAAAATCAAATATTTTTGAAATTTACTGTACAATCTTTCTGGTTCAACCTGAAGAACATGACTTTTGAAAGGGCCTCAGCCTGGCCTCCTTTCCTAGAGATGCAATTTTGCATCTGTAATCAGTTTAAACCACAATTTAATTACAGTCATAAACCTTGCCAATTACACATCCAAATGTCTGATTTGTGAAGCACTTGGGTAGTTAGGTAACCACATATAGGACTTGCATTGAAAGTGAACTTTGAGCCTGGATACAAAAGTTAGTACTAAAAATTGAATGTTGTTTCAGTTTTCAATATTTTATGCTTGTTTCTGTCTTTTGGTTTTTCTTTTTTCTGAAAGAAATGATGGTGTGCTTGTGATGACAGGGAAGAAAGCCATGAGCTCATCAGAACCAGTTAGAGACAGAACTAGCTAGACACACTACTTAGAATAAACTTGATTATATTTTTTAATATCTTTAACGATGATGTCTTTGATGGTTCATCTAAAATGTCATTGTTGGAAGACAAAACAGTAATAAAGGAAATTTTCCCTGCAGGCTAGCTGGATTGGAAACATACAACTCTGCATGACACTTTCACTAGCCACAGATTTGCTAAGAAAAGGATTGTAAGGCACTACTACATGAAGTAATTTGAAAGTTGAAGCAATAAAGTACAGTGTAAATAATTCAATTTTTGGAGAGAATGGGGGCAGTTGAGCTTAAGTGGGTGGATCAAGCAGATCTATTACTGGCAGTGGAGGCTGCATCAGTAAAATTCATCTTTGAAACAAAATGTTTCTTCTTTAGACATGGTGACACGATGTAGAAATAGCGTTTCACACAGCAGCTTTTCATATTAAATTTATAAATATAAGAAATTGCTGACTAGAGAAAGGATCCTTTGGTTCATCAAGCCTTTTCTTTCAGTATATTTCATCCTCAACTCCCTGGTTTACCACTATATCCTTCAGTCCTTTCTCTCCTGAGATAAAAATGTCCAGCTGTCTCTTAAACTCATTTGGATTACTTGCTTCACTGGCCAATTATTCCATATGTTTACTACTGTTTCAGGCAGAATTATGTTACTCAATTCCCAGCTTACTCTTGATTTCCTAGATTTGCAATGTTTCCAAGGTCTCGGACTACTGATTTTAAGAAACAATGCTCATCTTTTGCATTGTTAAAAATATATAGAAAATTTTAGTATCCTTAGCTATTCCTTAGTGTTCTCACATACAGTTAGAGAAGTAGTCATCTTTTCTATGGACAACAAAAGTAGATCAAGGCTAAATCTATTACTATAGCTTTCTTTTCCTCCTGATTTTAGAGCCTCTTCTTATTTCAATGAGTCCCTCCAAGCTCTCAATGAGTCCTTCCAAGCTCTCCAATGACTCCTTGAGACAGGGGCACTCACTCAAACGAGTAGGTTAATCTCAGAGGCACCTACCCTTTTTTTTTTTCTTTGCCAGTGAGAAGAGATCTATCCTTTCTGGGTTTTTGTGATAAATATTTTCTTAAAGGCATATATCAAAGTTGAGATATGACAGAAAGTTCAGTGACTCCCAGATCACTTCTCACTTCATTATAGCACTTTTTGCAATGCCTGTATGGTTTCTGTTACCTGTCTGTTTTCTGCTATCTGCTATACCTGTATGGTAGCTTCTGCAAATATCAGTTGATGTTGCAATAGCAACTGAGATTTCTCATGCAAGTTACTGGTCCTCTTAACTTGCCCAGAAAGGGAAGGGTTTCTTGGCTTGATGAAAGTGGGGACAACACATTCTCCCTCTTAGTGAGAAGGGATGGTACTCTCCTTAGAAGCTTATCTTCCATCAAAGAGTGACACCTACATATAACTTCAGGTGGGATTTTGTTACCAATTGCTACAAATGAAACCACATGGTTCCATTTGTGAACCTTTCATAAGCTAAACCCTGCAGCGTTTACATAGCATTACAAGATACATAATTTAAAAAAAAACAAAACAGGTGCTGCCAATGAAAGTCTACCAAAAAATAGCATCTCCTCAAGAATCTGCCCAAGGGCTGATGTCTGGGGTTTGGTTTTGGCTCTGGCACTTTTCCCCAAAATCAGCAGGGCTCTGCCCTGTCTTAAGGTTTAATTCTGGGTCTTGATGACTGATCTAACTCCTGTTGGGGCTTCCTGATGAAACATGTGAGGTTGACTCTTTTCCCATTTACATAGTAAACATGAGCAGTAATGCTCTTTGAGAAACACCCATCAGAAATCAACAATTTTTAGCTTGTGAACTCTTAATTTTCCATTGCACATTTAAATCATATTCTGCAGAGGACAATTTAATCAACAGACACACTTTTTTACTTGTTTTCTGTGCATTTGTTGAAGCAAGGCCCATTCCAAGTTCTGGTTTCCATATACTGGAAAACATTTCCATATAAAAGTGAAAATATCAAGAAATTCTAGGGAAAATTCAGCGAAAATATTCTGAGAAAACATTTTAATGTTTTCCAGCCAGAAGTTATCCAGAATAAACCATCTGCTGCTTAACGTAAGCAAAATCTTCGTACTTATCAGTGGCTTTTTGGAAAAGATCAATAATATCCCGAGCAAGTGGTAAGTAAATATCTAAAAAAGGGTTTGCAACCTTTCAGATTTTCAAAGTTGTAAAACTTTTCCATTGAAGATGTGTAGTGAATTTAAGTGGCTGAAGTCCGCTGGGACTTTCCTCAGTTTTCACAAACCACTCAGGAATAATCTAGAGATTCCCAGATGGCAGACAACAGGTTGAAAACCACTGATATACAGATATCATTGGGATAATCCTCCTAAGTTTTTAATATTCGGTTAAACTTGCTCCCAAATGGAAGTGTAAGACCAAGAATGTCATGAGCACCTTCTTTATTTGAGCTTTTTCATATATATCTAGACTAAGTGAATAATGATATAAAGCCTATAAATAAATGGAAATTAAAGATAATTAAAAAGCTGAAAATTATATGTCTTAAAGGTTGTGCAGGTATTGACATTACAGAA
>WAAE01019870.1:0-20939 GCA_013400495.1 Nicator chloris
AATAATTAAAAATAACTTTTCTTGCATCATGCTGTCTTGAAGCAATGTTTTGGAATTTGGTATGTCTAACTGAGAAAAATAAAAGGTGCCTTTAGAAAAAGCTATTAAATTGTTACAAAATCCTTTATTTTAAATAGTGACAGAATAACATAAGGGATATTCACAGAAAATTATACATTCATGTTTTTCATTAAGACATGCTTAACAGTTTTTTTCTTCTATATAGTGCCTTATCTTTCAGGAGAACAATCATGTTGCATTTTTGTACCTTTAAAACAGTATTTTGAAACTGTTCCCAAAAGACAGAAATTATAATTTCCGAGGAAGACTTGTGTATAAGCAGACAGTGGAAATTATTAGAAAAAGGATGAATATGTTCCTGACTGAGCTAATAAGAATTCTCAGCTATCAGAAGAATTAGATATATATTGTGAAGGGAAAATGAATATAATTTTCTGTCCCTCATATTTAGTATAAAAAGACAATCTGATGTCTTTCTTTTTATACCTCCAAACACTGTAGCAAGAAAGTCGGGGCTTTGATGTTGGATTTCCAAATTGTAGCATCTGAATCATACAGATTTCCCCACCTTAACTTGGTGAAAACATACCTCCATTCATCCACGTCAAACAAACATCTGTCAGCGTTGCTGCTGCTTTGGTTAGAGAATGATGTCTCCCCTCTACTAAATTATGTTTCCTTCATTAATGAGAGAATTTCCAGAAAGGTAGGCTGTGTATATGTATTTGTAGTCATCACTTCAGCGAGGTCATATCTATAGAGTTTGAAAAACAATTTTCATTGAAATTACAAGTGCATTTGGGTTGTCTCTGTGAACTTCAGTGCAGATGTATGACTTGGGCAAATGCCTGGACTGGAACAAAGTTATCCTGCATTTTCTGTTGGGAGGAGGGGCATCTTGCAAGTTGAAGGTCTTCTATCTAAGACAATGCTCTTTCACTTTGTAAAAAACATTAGGAAAGTGAATCTTGTAAGAAACACTTCAAGGAGAAAATACTTGATTTTCTCATTTACAATGATTTGTATGATTGAGTTCATAGTCAACTAGTAGAAACATACATTGGATAATTGCAATTTTAAAATTATTTATGAGGAAATTACCAGCAGAATTTCTGATACATATATATATACAGATATGAATCTGTATTATTCAGAAAAATAATCATTTTCCAGCTAAACATTGGAAACTGTAGACTTTTCATTGTAGTTTGTGAGTTCTAGGCAGGAAATTTTGAAGCAGAATGAGCTTGAGACCAGGAAAAAGATCTCTATGGAAACCTCTGCACTGAGGGGCATTCATTATCTGTGATCAGACCTACCAATTCATCTATAGTCAAGAGGCTCCTGCCAAACTTCAGTTTTTTCCTGCAGGCCTTGTTTCATCTTGAGGTAAGCCAAAGCTTGGGGGAAAAATTGCCTATCTCAGCCTGGCACGTGTTTTGGACTCAGCAAGAAACTGAAATTGAGCCCTGGAGCCAGGAGACAGTCTTATGAACCAATCTGTGAAAATAGTACCCTCTCCACATTATTATACCTCTATGTCAACTCGTTTTAAAATATCTGAGCACACATTACCATACCAATAGGTATTTCTCCCAGCATTTCCAAATTGACTTTTATTTCAGTCCACTAAAAGAGTAGGTTCTGCTTCCATGTTCAGAAGTGTTCAGTATTGCAGGAGATAAGTGGTCAAACGTGGATTTTGCCTACTTCTGATAAAAGCTAATCACTGCCAGCATTTCACAGCTGTTACTGCACAGCCTATGAAAGCAAGTTAAAGTCAATTTAGCTTTCTTTATGCGGTAAAATTGCAAATGGAGTTTAGTATTCTGAAACAAGATCCTTGGTAAGAAGTGGTTTGATATATGAAGTAAGAAAAAAAACTTGGGTTTTTTTTCTGGTAACTGGAAAAGAAAGGGCTGGAAATCTTTTGTTTTGATATGCAGACAAAAAATTAGCAATAACCAATGAACAATAAAAATGTACAGAAAGTAGATAGCTCTACAGCAACCTTTCCTATCATATTTTCATGTTAATAATGGTCAATTAATAAAAATATAAAGTAGACTTTCACAAGGGGACGCTTTCAACAATGTTTCGGTTTTTATTTTCCCTGGCAAATACTCAGAGGTAATCAAATCTTTACCAGGATAAATGTCTATTTCAGTTGCATGCAAGGACTTAAACAGAATATATCCCATATTATTAAAGCTCAGTTGCGCTAAAGGATTGACTTCACCTGAAAGAAAGGGATCACAGCTGATATTCTAAAACTGCTTTTACTTTTTTCTAAAGAAATTCACTTTCTTGAATTTCTGAAGTTGTTATTTATTTGTTTGTTTGTGATAGTTTTAAATTTGTTTCACATTTCAGTTGAATTAGAAAGCTTCATTAATACCAGGAAGATGAAGAGCTGAATTAAGATAATTTCATTGCTAGAATAGTATTTGCTCTCTGTCAATGATCTGTATCAGCCCTTCTGTTCTTTCCTACTTAGTTAGTACTGCCACAATGGTTGCTATCAACATGGGCATGTGATTTTCTGAAATTATTCACCTGAGACAATAAAGCAGATATCTGAATAAATGCAGTAGAAGCCTTTGTTCCAGTTTTTGGGTTTTTTTCCATCATAGACACACATTACACAGGGTCTTCTGTTTGAAGATCCATTGCTACCTATGCCTTCTCCTGTTATGGTGGATGTCTCTGCTCCTGCATCTGACCTCTCAGAAAAAAGTTCTTAAAGATTATACATTCACATATGTCATTGCCACCACCCAGCTTAGTATACCTCAGCTTTAGCAAGGTCTGCATAAATCTCTTTGTGCTTAGGTTTTCTGCTCCTGAGAGTTTCATCCATAAACCAACATGCAAAAAGCTGACCTCAGATCAGGTCTCGACTCTGTTTGTCCTTCAGAAAACACGGGTGTTTTCTGCTACCTTCCAGTTTGGTATCTAACCAGGGACAGGCAATATCTGTTAATTTAATGCCTTTAGTTACTTACATTATAAAATTATTTTGAAAGGCATCAGCTGACATTAAAGAAAAAGTAATCTTAAGGGTAAATAATTAAACAAAAAACGGAAAACGTGAACATGACAGTGGTACCAATCTGTTCTCCATCACAGATATATGCTAAGCAAAACTCTTCCCTTGTCACTCCCTCCCAAAAATCCCAAAGAGAACGAGAAAATTTGCAGAGGATTAAAATAGATGACCAAAAGTGTAGAGGGAAAGTGAACAAGGGAAAATTTCACGACCATCTGCCTTAGAAAAGTGAAAATGGTAAAGAGTACATATGAAATGGCATTGCATGTTGTCTTTGTTCCTATTTAGAATGTACTTCTGAAGTGAAACTCCTGATTAGCACATTTTGTGTATTTGAAATTTAAGAAAGCTGCTGTTTGCAGGTCTGGCCAGTAACAGGACTGAGCGTGAATTTCACACATGCATGTGCACACACAAACACACAGACATGCACACAGAGGACTCAAGTTCACTAGCTAAATATACAGACAACCCAGTCTATAGCTGCTGTCACTTAGACTTTCCAACTCATGCATACATAGAAAAGAGAGTGGCATTATAAAACAAAAGTAGTGAGGCCAAATCATACAAGTGCACTGACCACTTGTTTGCTCACATGCAAAAAACCTCCTCCCCTCTTCTCTGTTTTTCATAGCTGAACTTCTCTTCCATCCACCTTGATCCTTCTTTTCTCCATCCTTGTCTGCTCCAAATAAAAAATGTACATGTAATTAGGGGTTTTGTCCGATGGTCTCAGTTTTGCTGCATCCTTATCCAAATTTGGTAGTACTGATGCTCGGTCATCTAAGCCTTACCTTGTACGACCAATATGGTTACTTAGGTGCTCCTCCCCCAAAGGGTTCCAATACTACTCACAATTATCTGTGAATCTTGGCCATTTCTCACATGCCTCCTGCTTAGCCATCTGTGCAATCCAGCCATTCCTCACAGCACTAGCTGTAATTTCTGCCAGCTTCTCACTGTGTTATTTATGATGTTCAGCAATTTCTCACGTCACAATCTGTAGCTTCTCAGAGTCTGTTTGGCTGGATAAACTTAATGCCAGGGCTGCATATCTTAACGCTCAGCACCAACCATTTCACTTTAGGGTTCTGCTCTTCTTGAATGACATTGCTTAGTAACATTGATGCAGCTGCTACAATCATTAAGTGCCACAGGAAAAGGAAAAAGAGAATGTACATAGAACATTCTTGCATGTATATCCATTGAGGGTGGTATGGGCTTCAGTTAACCACAGAGCAAAGTAATTTTCCATAAAAATAATTTAATTGAATGGAGGGGTAGAGGTGCAGAGATTGAAGAAATGCATGCAAGGACGAGAAAGGCATGCATGTATGGATGTGTTTGAAGTGAAAAATACTTTAAATTGTCAGTGCTAACAGACAGCAGCCATGAAACTTTTAACTACAAAGGAGTCCACCCTGACTAAATTGCAATAAATACAAAATGTTTTCCCATTATTAGTAAACGTGAAATAATTGAGCAAGCTTTTTAAGCATTTGTGAACATGCCTTTTAAGAGGTAGGAGGAGAAAGGAGGTTTAACACAGTGTATTCTTCATTACACTCCAGTACAGACTGAAAGTAACTGCGTGATTCACAACATCTTAAGACACCTAGATATAGCTACATGGGACTGGCGCTCTATCTTTTGTTAGACCTGGGTAACCTTTAATTTTTCAACAAGAGGCTTGGTCACTGAGTGAACATTGCCATATGCCATTTCCAGATTTCTGAGGAGATGAAGAAACCAATTAATACTTTAATGATTTTCTAATACTGAGTGTCTGAAATTGTCCTCATTGTTGGTCACAGATGTAAAAATTCTAGCCACAATTTCCATCAATAATGATAAGCATTAAAGAGCATTCTCATACATTTTGCAAGAATATAAGATGAGACAGCAACATTGGAAGAATTAAAAAAAAATTCTAGCTTCATGGTCATTTACAACACAAACTAAAATCAAAACATTAAAACAAGAAAAAGAAGGGTGGATGTAATTGATTTACAGTACCATTTTCCACAGATTTTCTTAACAAAAATTAAAAATTCTCCTAAGTCTAAGATGGAACAGGAGAAAGGGATGAAGAATACTTGATAGATTATTGACAGGACTACAATGCAAATATGTTTCTACATAATATATTGTAGCTCCACAGAAAATACCCATTGAAAATCATAAACTCATTACAGCATTTATTCTTTTCTGGAGATGTGAAGGTGTATTTTAAGGCCTTCATTCTATTTTTAATTATGAAACCTTCTCTTGCCTTAAGAGGAAAAAACCCCTTCTACTATCTTAAGAAAAATCACCCAAATAAAAATTAGACAAGGGAATCAGAGCTATACATTTCAAAAAGAGTTCTACAATTTACCTTCCTGAGATTAGACTAAACACATTCTCTTCTGTAGTGTGAATAAGGAAGGGGTTGAGCAAAGAAGACAGAAATCTAGGTAAAGTAAGCACTGAACTGGATAAATGTCTCATCTTCAGATTGAATAATGGAAATTCTACTATGGTATTTAACATGGTAAAAAAGATAAATTAATTTTGTGGCAAGCACTAAGTTGAACCCAGCTTCTCTCTTCTTTTCTTTTTCGTTTGTAAATTAACATCAACAGTGGTGTATTACTGTGGAGGCCTGTGGGCCCATCAGGATACCTTCAGGGGCTATACCCTGGAAGAATGTCCCTTAACTTTGGCCTCTCCCATGGAAGTTTGTGACAACATGTCAATCTATCCCAGTTCTACTCCCCCTGTTCGTCCGTTGGCCATTCCACCTCCTGTTAACCATATATGTTCAAGTTCTAGTAAATTCTTTGTATTTTGTACCGCCATTGATGTGTACGCCTATCTTTCTACCTTGACTTTTCCCTGTTGGTCACTGTAATCCTTTTCCCACCTACACCTTCAGTTGATTGGTCCTTGCTGTGTGGCTCCACCCTCTGTACCCATATTTAACCCTGGACACTCCACTTTCCTTCTTTGTCCCTGGACTCTTTCAGTGAGTGGATGAAATAAACACCATTGGAAACCCATCCAAAGACCCTTCTTTCTCTCTGCAGTCCTAGTTAGTCATCTGTGGCATGTGAGAGTTGCATGGTTGCTGCATGCCTGCTTCTGGAGTGCCCTCCCTGTGGAGATGCTCTTCAGAAGGTAGCGACATTTGCCATCCGCTCACGCCGCTACATATTACCTGGACAGTCTGTTGGACTTCCCAGGTGAGGTTCCACACAGCAGGGGAATCACCAGCTGACATTCTGACCTCATGAAACTAATGTATGTATGAAAGGACCAGGCATGTAGAGGTATCAGGGATAAGAGGATCTAGAGAACTCGTATATCTTGTTTTTTTCACTTCACAGGAGCAGCTGACTCCCTTTATAGGTGTAATAATCACTTGATAGGGCAATAATGACTGAGATTATTATTTCTAGAACAATACCACAAAAATCAGGAGTGGATACATGTGTAAGTACATGACACTCGTTAACATTAAAAATATAATTACCCATTTTCCTTTGATGAATCAACATTAACAGACAATTATTGCTTAGAAGTCAACATGCCACTGAATCTAAGAATATATTATAAATTTAGTGTTGCCTTATTCTACCCACTTTTATCCTTTTTAATGCGTTTGCTTATGGAGAGCAAGAATTTTGTTACTTCACAGTGCCATCTTCATCATTACAATATTTTCTTCATCTCATTTGGTGTGGGACTTTTCAGCTAAAGTAACAAAAGGATTGTTAAATGAGTGTCTTTCTTCTCACAGAAACGGTATTACATCAGTATTTAAATTCATTAAGGCTTGGCATCTTTTATTTAATCCTAATAAAATGAGAAAATGCTACATAACTCCTCGTACCCACTCCAACAATGGCAATTCACTTGGGCTTAATTTTAAACTGTTGAAGATCCATTAATCCATTTTTATTTCCTTAGAAAAAGTCTTACAGTGGCTTTCTTACCATTGTTCCTCTTACCATAGTCCCAGAAGGATTATTTGTCTATAGAGTAATTTATATCTTGGCTTTATAACCTCAGAACTCAAACAAGCACCTAAAAACTTCAAGAAAAAAAAGCTACATGCATAGTACTAAACCCTGTTTCCTCTAGAATCCTTTTTCCTTATATTTTGCTTTCCCTAAGGTTTTGATTAGAGTAAAATTAAAATTATCCAGATGCCATGTTCAGTGGTCATTTTTGTATGTTAATAGTCTTCTTACTGAAAAAACAGTCACAGAGTACACAAACCTGAAATTTTTTTTTAAACTTTTCTATTTACAGGTAATTATGATATGTCATGACATGCCTCTTTCAAAAAAGTCAAGGTGTGCTAAAATTCTCCAAAGTCTTGTCCATGCCTGTATTCACAGAAATTTAAATCATGCAGAGACATGTTTTATTCTTTGCAGTATCTTTGCAATGGGAAACAAATTTAGCAGTTATCTAAGGAAGTTTGAGGCATTCTACATAGTCTTTTACAAAAAATCTTGACTAAGAAACCCGAAGACTTACTAATGATACTGTCTATGAGCAAAAGAACTACAGTACTTAATTCAGGCTCTTTCTCTGAGAGAACAGGCATTTCGTAGTGGGGCAAACGGTGTCAGAAGGTTTCCTATTCTCTGTACTGATACTCAGAAAAATAGGCTCCAATTCAAGGGAGGTTTATGATGTCTTCTAAGAACACATTTCTGGGACATACAGTATTTCTGGAACTGAAGCTTTGTGGATGAAGCCAGCAAAAAAGTCCTACGAGAGCATAAGGGAACCTTCGACTGTGACAACCAATAGGGTCTGAGGGGTGTATGACACAGTGGAAGGAGGGGCTGCCAGTTTGATAAGAATTATTTTTGTTCATCACATCTCAACAGTATTCGGCTTTAGAGCTTCTTCAGAAAGCCTTCAGGAACTTTAAACTGCTAGTTGTTTTTTCTCTCCTTTACTTATTAAACTGTCTTTCTCTGAACCCATGAGTTTTCTTGGTTTTCCTCTTCTTATTCTTCTCATTGTCCTCTGGGACAGGGCAGGGTAACAGAGTAGCTGTGTAGGGAGTTAAAAATACTGGCTCAGGTCAATCCACCACACCAAAACCAAAATATGATATGTGCCTTCAGCTTGCCACTTATGCATCTGCAAGTCCATGTGTGGACAGAGAATCTTAACAGCTGAGCTCTGTTCTTCAGCCAGAAGTCTGTACCAGAATGAATGGACCTGACTTTAAATTTACCTTTGCAGGAGAAAATGGACGTCTACATGCCAGCTTAGTTTAAAGGTAAAGGCTGATAAAAAATATATTCATGAGGAGCAGAAAGAGAAAAATTACATGTCGTGCATAAATCCAGTGTGTCTGCTTATAATCTAATAGTGTATCAAAAATCCATTAATAAGGAAAAATAATTAGTGCTAAAAAGAAATTATTTCTTTTTCAATAAATTTAACAGTAGAAGGGCTGCAGGCTGAGTGTTAGGTCTCAAGCCATTATGTTTGATTTGAAATTATGGAGTAATAGGCATCTGGCCCCTCTTATATACACATCCGAATGGGAAATAAGAGAAAGAGAAATGTGAAAACCTGAAATAAGATAATTTCTATTAATAAAAGGAAAAAAAAAGTTGCTGCTTTTTCCTGCCTGCTTGCTTCTGCTCATCTTTGTGCTGTAACTTCTTTATCTCATAAGCATCCAAGTCAAGGTCAAGCTTCATCTAGTTATCAGAAAGATGTGATCAAGTGGAACTGAGCTGCAGTATATGATATTGCCCTTCTTTTCCCCCCTAAATAGTCTCAGGTTCCAGGACTGAAGCCTGACAAAATGTAGCAAAATAAATAGTTTATACCTTATAAATGTATTATCGGATTTGGATTGCTATGAAGCAGTGTGCAGATGCTCCCCTGAGGAGGCTGGTTGCTAAGACTGTCAGTCATTCACTCTCTAGCAGTGCTGCTTCAGTAAGTTGGTTTTTTTCTGGGTATCATCCTGCAACTAAGAAAATTTTTAGGGGCAAAAATCTGTTTTTTAATCTTATGTCTCCTTTCAAATTAAATTCTTGGTGAAAGAGGATACAAACCAGCTACATTCTTCATGAAATTCTCCTCCCTTTTACCTATTTCATCCAGGCAATTCCTCCATGGTGCTTTCCCTGCACACTGTTTCTCAATTATCTAGGCATGTCACTGCAAGGTGGCATTCATCAACAAGAAATAAATAATTTTCTTCTGCAGCTCATGAGAATTTGAAGCAGCAGTGCTAATAAGTCCCTTATAGTCTAAAAAAAAGTACAAAAGCTTTAAAGATGGGAAAAGCTGCTTTTAAAAAGTCATGAGTTCTGTTTTTGTGAAAACAAGAACTGAGGGATAGGCTTCTTGAATTATATGGACACTCTCTCAAGAAATAGTGCTGTGAAATGAAGCGCATTCCTAACCAGAAGTCAGAAAATGGAATTTTGCTGTCTAATTTAATAGAATGTCAGTAAATCATTACTACTCACAGAAGAATTACAGTTTTCTATACTGATGGTCTACTTATTAGACTAGGAATTAGCAAAGTGGTTCACATAAGAAAGGCTAGGAAGCCTATGTTCTTACTAACACAAATTCCTGAAGTTTCTCTAACTCTGTGAGAAAAGGCAAACTGACTACTTTCCTCTGTTTGTCTCAAATTAGTCAAAATCCTGTTTATGCAGAGGCCATCTGAACTTTCAACAAAATAAAAGCTGGGATACCACTTCACTGCTTGTCATCTGTGCATATGGTGTATGATGTAAGAGACAACCCAGATGATTGCAATCTGCATCTGGAAGAAAATATAATTTTGGTTCTCTCAGATTCTTTTTAAAAAACATACTTTTGTGAAAGATAATCACTATAATATAGGGGTTTTTTCTTTATATATGCATTTAATCATTGTGTGTGTGGTTACTGGCATAAATATTTCTTCTGTTTGGTTTGCTGAATCACATCCTAAAAGACACGTTGTAAGCCAGTTGAGACACGGAGGAAAGAAGTTGGGAATAACATGAAAGTAAGAACGAAGAACACAATCAAAATTAGAGGAAACTGAGGACTTTTGGCAGACTTGGGGAATGTAGCATTTAGCACAGAAATTTGTATCTTAATATTGCAGAAAATAAGCCAATTGTTTGCCACGCAGGATTTAGAAAGAAAGAACATACTCTCCTACACTGATTTTTCAAACATTTTTCACTGTCGAGAGAATTTTGCTTATTCTGAGGCATCTGGTTCTGGCCACTGTTAAAGATTCGTTGGCTGGAAGGGACAAATTAACTAAATTAGGCTGGCAGTGCTTACATTCCTATGACATCTGGTGTTTCTGCCATGTTACTGATATGTCATTTTGACAAATTATGTTACATCATGTGATAATAATGAGCAACATCACAGAATCTAAGCAATGCAATCTGAAGTGACTCCAACAATTTAAAACAATCTGGTTTTGGTTTTTTTTCCAACTGTCTGTTATCAATTTAAAAGTTGAGAGGAATAAAACAAGAGGTTAATTTAAGTCCAAATCTAACTCCCAAAATATATTATTGTTTCTACTTCAACAGTTTAACTTCTATAAATACAGATCTGAGATGCAATCCATGAATGATGATTTAAGGATATCTAAACAGAATGTAAAATTCTTTGTGAAGCAGAAAACTGGGAGAAATTAATTTCCTAGCAGCATAAAAATATTGACTATATTCACTCATTTCAGTTCTGTTCATGATTCAAAGTAGAGAATGAAATCAGACAATTCTCTGAATGCCTAACACATGATTTAAACTTATTCAAAACTGATTGAACTAAAGGTTTTTGTAGCCTCATTGCTTATTTCCTGAGATGACAATGTATTAAGAATGAAGATATTAAGCCAAACAACTGGTATTTTAATTACAAAGTTGTAATATGATATTGAAAGAAAAGATAATGGACCTTTATTTACTAAAGTGCTTTTTTTACCCTGAGCTATTCCAAGCACATTTGAGATTCATATTATTTTACTTTCCATTTGTAGATTTTTAAGTAGCTGGTTGATTTAGAACTGATTTTAGTGGTAAAGTACATCCATAGATGTCAAAGTACTTTTGAGGATGACTATGAAGATGTCTGGAGTCTGTGATTATTTTGCCTTTCTAGTAACAGATTTCAGGATGGATTTCTTGGAAGAATGTAGCTGAAATGGAAAGGAATGACTTTGATTTCTATAGTGAGTGGTCAAGAGTCGAGCTGTAAAATAAACCTACTGTCATCATAGTGCTATCTAATCCTGAATTTTTGTGAATACCTAGACAACAGCGACTAAACAAACACCTCTATCAAATGCACACAATGAAATAAATTAAAAATATGTGAACAAATGAAATATTTCTCCTTTTTGGATTTTAAAACAACAGCTAAGCTTAGCACCTTAGCTTTGTGCCAAACCACTTTCTAAATAGGAAGCATGGGAAAAACCACCCTTATTTTTATGAGTCAGAGATATTATCTGATACTTGAAACAACCTGAATGGAGAAAAAATTTTCAATTTCAGTTTTCTGAGAAGCAATCAAATTCTCAGAATTACATGACGTTATTCTGTGAGTGGCCTGTCCTGATCCTTATTTCAGCTCATGAACCTTTAGTGACATTTTCTCTCCCCTGTCCAGTTGCGGAGGACAGTGATAGAGAGGCTTTGGTGAGTGCCTGGAATCCAGACAGCGTCAACCCATCACACCATCCAAAACAGATGTAAAGTGGGGGGATAATAATGAAAGCCAAAAAAAGGAGTTGCAAAAATTTTTCAAAAACCTAAACACATGCAAATATACTTTTGTGTTCTTTAGAGAAGGTGAATCTCACCGTTTCTGCAGAGCAGCCATTCTTCTGGTACAACAGTAGGAATAAACGCTGAAAAACCTGTCTGAGAGCTTTCATTAGAGCTCTAGAACTCTGAGATTCAAGGTTCGTGATTTATAAGTCCATGTATAATGAGCTGTTTGACTGTTTGAATTCACAAGACTATTATTCCAAAGGTCTGGAATTGTTGGTGATTTCGCCCTGATTTTGTAGTTGATTCATATTAGAGCAGAGTATTTACACTATATTATTTTTTACTTCATCATTTCTGAAATTGTCTGAACAGTTATCAACTGTATATTGCAGTGTTTGTAAATATATTAACTAATGATAAAATAATTGATATTTTTATAAGCAGAAATTCTTCCATATAGCTAATTTTACAAGAAAATAGTAATTATGTTTATTTTCTTATAATGAATAACCAGCATTCAAAATTGTTACAGACATCAAAATAATATTTTATCATTTGATTTGCTTCTCAATTTCTCATTTGGAACCCCATTTAGAACTGCAGTACTTTCAGAGAATCACAGAATCACATAATGTGTGAGATTGGAAGGGAATTCTGATCTCCTTTCGTTTCATAAGTTTCTATAGGCAATGCAGCAACAACCTCCAATCTTTCATTACCTTTTTGATATGGGTGAAATCTTTTGCCTCCATCTTTGTAAATTTGTTGTTGTTGTTGTTGTTTCTGAAAGACAAAAAGCTAAGAGAAACAACAGTGTTATGAGGTTTACTGAACATTACAAATAATATTCCTTAAAAATCTTAAGTCTATATTGCCAAGCTGTCTGGACATGTACAGGCCTACACAAAATTCAGGAACTTTCTTCAAATATTTAAAAAGGCTTGAGGTTCATTTCCTACTTACATGATATGACAATGAGAAGATTTATACTGGACTACTCAGTATTGCAATTTATTATAGTGTAGAAATACCTACAACACACATGAATTTTAAGCATTATTTTATTCCACTGTTTATATTTAATGGCTCATTCATTACTCATTGCAAAATTCTCTGCAAGGACATGTAACTAAACTGCCTATTAAAGCCACTAAGAGTCATGTCTACAAATCTGAAGCAGAATAGGAGCCAATGTTAATTGAATATATAAAATTATTGTGTAGTACTGGTAAATTAAACTGAAAAACAACACGCTTATACTGGACTCTTACTTCTTTGTGAGGAGATGAGTTAGGAGGAAAATAAACTACCATTCCCTTATACTAATCTCCTATTAACAATTCATTTGATGAGAGGATTTATAGGCATCAAAACAATTATTCTAAGGAAGCATAGAAGAGGACTTTCAGTCTAACTGAATAAAGGAAATGAAAGGATGAAGCAAAAAAGGCAAAATCCAGGTTTGAATCCAAGTTGCATATAAAGAGGTTCATGTCTTCTTTGCCCCTGAACAGAAACTCATTTTCTGTGGCTGCCAGTAGAAGCAGTAATTTATTCCAGCCTTTGCTAGGAATTGACTGGCTGACACGTCTGGAAAAGGCAGCTTGTTCTGAATCTCTCCTCTTGCAACCCCAGGTTTAATCTCAATACTTCACTAAGAGTTCCAGGAGTACAAAATAAATGCCCTTCAGTTACCACTCAAATTCCACCTGCATATGAGGAAGCCTATCTGCACTAAGAATGGAAGTAAGCAGAGGATTAGCTTGGGTCAATGGAGTGCTTGTTGCTGCAAATTATGTACTTATAGCATTGCACTATGTGTCCCTCTCAAACACTCATGCATATGGATTGCACTCACCCAGCTACTGTCCAGGAGTCGCGGGGCTTACACGTGTGACTCAGCTCTGAGGTTCTGTTGTCTGTAGGATGCCTGAGCACACAGGTCAGATATTCACACTTTGGAAGATTCATCAAAGACTGAGATGCTATAAATGCCTGTCATCCTGGAGAATCAGCATAGTTTCTGCATAAATAAATCAATAATAATAACAAATGCAAAGTTTCCAGTGTGCGGTGCAGCCATCTCAACAGAACATATTTCAGGGATGGCAGCCTGAGAAAAAATCACGACAGGATTGATGAGCACAGGCAGACCTACATTAATCTCAGAAATTTTGAGGTGTTGGAGTTTAGTAAATGTGCCTACATGCATTGTCAGATATTTAAAATAAATAGTTCCTGACTTAACAGAAAACCAAGTATACGTCAATTATGTTTGCTCTGTAATTTCAAATGATAAAAAAAAATACTCAGAAAAATGTGAACTCTTACAGAACTATGCCCAAACGTAGTAAAAAGTTAAATCCATCAAAGGAATTATTTATTCCAAACTGTCAGATTACTTTGATCATTTTTTCCAACTGTATATGTCTTAAGGTTTTTGCATTTCTTTTAATACAAGGCTGTCTACTAGTGTGTTTATTTATTCTTTAAAAATAAACCCAGAAACCAAAATGAGGGGGCTGAGAAAGATGCTGACTATAAGCACAGTGAATCAGGTAGAGGGTAAAAATATAATTCAGATCCTTCTGTTTTACTTGTTCAGTACTGCAAGTATGGAAACTCTATGTTTTTTTCCATTTGTTATCACTGAAATTTTTAATAATTTGTGTTATTCTCTGGGCACTAGGAATACAAGAAATCTAATTCTTTCAAGAAACAAACTCCTCTTTAAAATCAAAAACTTAAAAAGCATTGCTGGAGGGCTTGTGCATCTCAGTGCAATGCCTACAGAAGTGGGAAGGAAGTTTGCTAAGCTAACTTAAAGCAACTCAGGATTTTATCTGTGGATATTGTACATAATGAAATAATGGGGTTACAGGGCATGTTATTCTCAATTTGAGGGGAAAAATGACATTAAATATTGTTTGAATTGTCATAGTGAAAATGTTGTTCATTTAGCAAAATCGTCACATGGTTCAATTTATGTTGAGGACAGTTGTAAGATGTTAAAAATAAAAATATTGGAACAAAAAGGAATGGGAGAAATAATGACATAAACCCCACAGTATTACATAATTTTAATAGTTTGAAATTTTTGGTGTTCCAAATGTATCTTCAACTGCAATAGATCACGCAATGTAATTAAAGAGACAAGGTAATAGATAAAAGAAGACCAGGACAGAAATAAGCTTTTTGGATTTATAATTTTGAAATCAGTTCCTCAATTTGAAATGAATGAAGAAATGGAAATATACAAACATTTTGAAAGTACATGAAAGGGGAAATTTGCTGAAGAAGGGGAGGACTCTGCTGTAGCTCAAAAAGAACAGTTATTTCATGTCATACCACAAGATTACAATCTCCAGTACGCCACACCCAAAAGCAGGCACTAGAGAAGGCCTGTGGAAGAAGGTTGGGTCAGAGTGAGCAAGAATTCTTGGTACTCTGCAACCCCCTCTCCCAGACCCCTGACTTTCCTATCTCAAGAACTTTCTGCTTCAGAGCTGGAATTCATTAATCTCAGGGATCTTCACCATCCCTGTTTGTCCAATTAGTTTTTTTGTGTCCATCTAAATGATTTGGTCTCTACATCAGACAGTCCTCAAATATAGAAAAGTGAGTGAAGAAACATTATTTTTCTCTTCTTTTGAATGCCAGCTGCTACTTTATATGATCGCCTCTAGACATTTTGTAAGATGGAGAACATGACCAATAGCTTTCTGTTCACATTCTTTCTGTCATTCTTGCTTTTTATCATACTGTTGTTCAGTTGTCTTTTCCTCAGCCCAAAGAGCCCTGCTTCACTTGTTCATTCCTCACAAGGAATGTGGGAGAAATTATCCTCTTCTACCAATTTCAGATTTTGTGAAAAGTAGGGGATTTGCACGCAAAATGCTCACCAAGCCCCGATGTGGCCTGACGTGACAGCAGCTGGCACCACCCTTCCCAGACCACACTTGCCCCCAGCCAGAAATCATGCCACTTCTTCTCAGAAGTGAGAGAGTCCCTTTTCCCCACCCTTGGCTGTGGTGGGAGATGGTACCAAATAACCAAATGTCTTGGCCACACCACCTTCCTCTGGGCTGGGCCTAGGACACCCTGAAGACTTCTCTTCTCCAGGCTCCCTGTCCTTCTGACACTGAGGACCCCAGAGCTGAATGCAGCTCCTAGCAGTGTGCCCTGGCAGCCAGGAGGGCCAGCCCTGTCCTGGGGGGCATCAGGCACAGCATGGCCAGCCAGGCAAGGGAGGGGACTGCCAGCCCCACCTCAAATAATGTGTGCAATTTTGGGTGCCACAGTATAAGAAAGATATAAAGCTATTAAGAGAGCATCCAAAGAAGGGCTATGAAGATGGTGAAAGCTTTAAAAGAGAAACTGAATGAGAGCCTGAGGTCACTTGTTCATCCTGGAAAAGAGGAGACTCAGGGCAGATGTGGCACACAGCTTCGTCACAAGGGGACAAGGAAGGGCGGGTGACCAGTGACAGGACCCAAGGGAAGAGCATGAAGATGTCAGTGGAGATTTAGGGGACATACTGGGAAAAGGCTCTTCACCCAGAGAGGGGTTGGGCACTGTCACAGGCTTCCCAGGGAAGTGGTCATGATACCAAGGCTGCTAGAGCTTAAGAACTCTTTGGACAATGCTCTCAGGAAGAGTGATTTTTGGACTTGTCTTGTGCAGAGCCATGAGTTGGATTTGATGATTATTGTGAGTCTCTTCCAACTCAGGATATTCTATAATGGCCTTAACAATTCATATCCTCTTATATGCTGCAGACTTTCCTACACAACTTGAATAAAAACCCATTCTACAACTGCTATGTCAAAAAGAGTATTGTGCTTCCCTTTTCTTCTGTTATTTTGGATTTTTTTGTGTCAATATAGTAGATATCTATATTATTTTATGCATTGTATACTAATTGTATCTACATTATATGCAAATTGTATCTACATTAGATGCAAATTCTATATAACTGTATAAATATTATACACAAATATTATTCATTAGGTTACCTACTAGAGCAACACAATATTCTGAAGCCAAATAGTATGAAAATAAAATAGAATTGTGTTTATAAATTCAGTTGCCCTCTCCACAGCTATGGACCTTATTTCTTACAGAACTGTAATTTCTTTCAGGACTTCTCAAATCCTCTGACTTTCTGTACCAGCATTACTGCCAGGAACTGGCTACTTAATTCAATGAAAATTGAACTTCAGAGGATGTTTCACTATTTAAATAAACACCCTCCTTTTCAAGACTGTCTATAATTTGTGTTGTGTGTGCTTAGTGTTAACTTTGACCAAAAAAGTCACCTTGAAACTCATTCAGCTCACTCTTGAAGGAGCATGGTGTGCCTAATTCCATAATTCGTTCTTAACATGAGTAGTGTTTTATATCCAATATGACTCATGAACAGATCAGCTGTCACCAGCTGCTAGAGACTATTACAATCACTGGGAATCAAGGGAATTTTTACCATAAAGTAATTTAAAGGATTTAACAACATAACATCTGTAAGTGTTCGTTTAGGAAATAACTTGTGCGATCTTGGTTAAACTGATTTAACCACAGTATGAAAATAAATGCCAGTTCTGTTTTCCTCATGGTATGGTCATTTCTAGTAGGGTCTACTTCCTGCTGTATGAAATGTTTTTTGCCAGTGGTAAAATTCTACATTTTAAGAATAGTCTGTGTTACAAATATACCAGGGTTTAACAAGAGGCTATTTAACGTAAAGTTAACTTTCTGGAACATTGTGGGATAATGCCATTAAAACTATCACTTTATTTTAGCAGCTGTTTTACTATGACTTCTTTCCTATTGGCTTCATGCAAGTCTGTATTATAAGCTGAAATTTTTGGTATGTTTTTTTATAGTTTTACTTTGAGTCGGTATGCATGACATTCTTTTTAGCATTTGTAAGTCCCTTTGTGTGAGTATTGTTCTCTTTAGGGGCTCCTGTGGCTCACAAAGGAAAGCATTTGCAGCCCATTGGTATCATTTGGATAAAGTTAGCATCAAGATCTTAAGCCTATTCTGTTTCTTAAAATTCAGGCTGAGAACACAGAAGATTCTGCTCTTAAAAATCCTTAAATTTTTACCTGCCTTTTGTGATGGCATCTCAATGACACACAGGAGTATTGTTAAAATTGAAGACTGTTATCAGAAGGGCGGAAGTATTTTGGTAAATTCTTCATATTTGCTAAGTTTATTTCCGAGACAGTTTCTTAGCAATGATACTTGTAGGGAACTGAAATCTGTATCTTTGCATTTTGCATTAATCAGCCCTTGCATGGCTACTCATTTCCTCTATTAAAAGGGGTTCTTTTACTGTATTTGTTACTTTTAGTATGTAGCTGAAAGAGTTCAATATTCCTTGAATTGTCAAAAAGTAATTCTCATTTAATGTAAAACTGTTAGATGGAATTTAAAGTTAAAAAATATTCTGGTGCTAGATTTATCTGTCTCCCAAGAATCTATTCAATATGTAAAAGAACAGTGTTCTCTTTCAAGTTCAGGATTTTATTTTTAAACATACCTAAGAATGATCACCAATGTTGTTGTCCTTCTGAAACAAGTGTTTTATGAATACAATACAGAGGCTTTTGATAATACTTGCCTATTAGCTCTGGTATAAGGATTCCTTCTCTTCCTGCAACTACTTTTATGTTATTATATTGCAGAGAACAGTTAGAATTTTCATTGCTGATCTTCTGCATTGAACAAGGAGATCATAAAATACTAATTCCTTTTAGTTAATAATTTCCCAAAAAATCTGTCCTGAAACAAAGTTGGATCACATACAGGTTATTATGCATGGTGTACTGATGGAAATATTTGATGAAAAAAAATTCTTGACAGCTCAATCAAATGCTTTACAAATACTTTGACGATAATAACTCATGCTTTGGTAATAACATTATATTTTCAGCACCTTAGAAAGAGTAAAACAAAAATGGAGGGCTTTCCCTCACTTTTGAAATGAAGAAGAACCTGGCCTTTAAAACAGATTCTTTTTCTCACACTAAATAAATGTAGGTAAAATGGCAAGAGCAATACAAAAAATTTTTTTCTTCCTTCATGAATCCACATAAAGAAGTTGGTGGATATCTGTAGAGATAAAAAAGATAAAAACATTGGGGAGTTTATATACAGACTTAGCAAGTGATACTTAGCTGTGTTAATTGGCTTTATTTGTTAAACATTACATGGACACTTCTCAGCACAAACTCCATCAGTTATCATCACATGGATAAGTCTTGCATAGAGGAATAGAGGCAATGAACCTTTTCCTTTTTGCTTTCCCAGATCTAAGAAATACTAGGATTAAACAGTTCAAATGTCTAAATAAACCTTAATGTTTGACTGTTTGGCTTACTCAAACGGTTAAATTTAAAATACTTAGTTTAAATAAGATTCTGTCCTACTTTTCCTATGTTTATATCTTAGAAGGAGAAAATCCATGCCTTTCCAGAAATAACTCCCTGTATGGGACATTCTTTCTGTATTCAAACCAAAGTATTATGTGCTATGTGGATTGATGTGATAGGCATCATTTTCTGCTGCAATGTCAGATGCAGACTGTCTTCATATGGGTGAAACACAAGGCTGAAACTTGCCCATAAGGAGTGACACTGACACATCACAACCATTCTTCCACCTTTCCCATGTCGGCACCTTGTGCATAATAGATTTCAAGCCTTGGAAGAAGGGACAAACAGCAATTATGGCAAACATCAACTAAATGAATAATGGAAATTAATTTACCATCTTAGTTGCTAAAATAGTCTTTGAACTGTTTACAGAGAAGAACAGTAACTTCTTTTCTTCCAAAGCCACCACCTAGCATTCTATGGCATGTGCCAAGTATAACTCCAGATGGAGGTAGACATAATTTTTAAAACTGACTTGAATTCTCATTTTAGCATTATATGCGTGATCAGTGATTTCTTGTATACTAAATAATCTGATGGAATTGAAGGAAAGGCCCCTCTGAATGAGGCTGCTTTGTTGGGATTTAATGCTACTTTATACTTTAAGGGAAAAAAAATTAGTTGGTAGTTTTGAATAAATATGACAGAAAAAAAGCCATCAATACTGCAACTGACATTTTTGAATATTTGGAAACACTGATTCTAATTATTGTTTAATTACATTTCACTGAGCCAACGCTATAGTGGGAAGGGAACATTAACTTTGATGTTCTACTGAGAGTCATAAAGCTAGCCATATCCCCACATAACTTTGATCTCTGCATCATAATCAACCAGCTAAACTATTCAGACTATATTGATATGATGGAACCTAGTCAAAACAAAAAGACGGGAAAAACTTAAAGTATGGAAATGTTTATTTTAAAATTTTTAAATGTTTAAAAGTTTACTGACCTTATATAGAAAACCACTTGACAGAATACATGTAATTCCTTTTTTATCTTAAGAGTGTGACAAATACCAAATTCTTCTTTTCATATTTCTGCAGTAAGAATAACTTGATATGTATTTTGAAAATACCTGTTTTTCAATACTATGAAAAAGGGGGATTATATCATTTTTACAATTAAGCAAGCACTTATAAAACAAGGAAAGGGAACTTTTTTTTACATTTAGGACAAAAGTTTAGTGGTAAAAAATGTGTTGCTGCTAGCATTGGTAAGTTATGTCCTGCCTTTCTTAGCCATATTCAGTATACTGATGTCAGGTGTAATTTATCTGTACAGTTTTCCTAGTTTCAGCTAGGGTAGAGTTAATGTCTTCTCAGTAGTTGTTACAGTGCTGTGTTTTGGATTTGGAATGAAAATGGTGTTTTGGGCTTTCCTAAGTCAAGGACTTTTTTTTCCTCTCTCATGCTCTGCCAGTGAAGGGGTAAGAAAAAGAAACTGAGAGGAAGCCTAGCTAGGACAGATGACCCAAACTGACCAAAGAGATGCTCCAGACCATAGAACATCATGCCCAGTATATCAGCTGGGAGGAGTTACCCAGAAGGATGGATGATCTAGGTTTAGGACAAGGGGTCTGACATTGGCCAGCAGTGGTGAGCAATTGTATGGTATAACTTTATCTTTTTCCCTTCATATTATCATTATTATTATTATT
>WAAE01019876.1:0-29221 GCA_013400495.1 Nicator chloris
TCAAGCTGTGCCAGGGGAGGTTCTTGTTGGATTTTAGGAAAAATTTCTTCACTGAAAAGAGTGGCTAAGCACTGGAAGAGGCTCCCCAGGGAAGTGGTGGAGTCACCATCCCTGGAGGTGTTAAAAAACAGATATGACACTTTGCAAGATGGTTTTGCAGGCATGGTGATATTCAGTCAAAGGTTGAACTTAATGATCTCGGAGGTCTTTTTCAACCTTGAAGATTCTATAATCACAAGAGACTGGTAATCAGGACTATCCCGGCCACCCAGGTTACCAAAACACAACGTGCACCTGTGGTACTTTCTGTGTGAGCTGCAGCTATGAGTGACGAGCTCCCACATTCTCCTAATGAACTTCTACAGAGGAAATCACAAAATGGTCTGGGGATCAGGATGTTGCTCTTTTAAGCACTTCAGCAACTCCGTGATGATTTCCTGATCTCTTTATTTTCTGCATGCTTGGACAAGACAGACAAGTCACAGACTCAGAGCGGATTGTAAGCACTTACACAAAGCATCCGAATGAGAAGTGCAGAGGTCCTGGTAACTCAGAGTGAAATGCAGCTCACATGGCGATGAAAGTTCCTTTTTCTTAACCTCTGGTCTCCATGAAACTGGCTTTTTTATGCACAAACAAAGGTAATCTTATTTTTCTTCTCAACAGTAAGCTGTAAGTACCTAGAACAAAGAAACAGCTTACGATTGTTCCCGAGGAAATTTTCTGTTCTGACAGTGCATGTGCTGATTGCATTCTTTTAGTAGCCTAAGAGACTAAGGCTAGTAAATAAGACTATTAAAAGGATGGTAAATTCTCCCCTGGCCAATTCCAATGCATAGTCTTGAGAATATCTTCCATTGAAGATGCAAATGAATGGGCACAAAAGAAACAGAGTAATGCCTGGGATCTGACCTTTTATGTCAAACATTATTATAAGTGAATAAGTGGGAATAGATGCAATATTCCTACAAGAATCAGAAACTGTTTTTGGCAAAGGATTTTCAAACAAGGCTGAACACCTGACTGCTGTGTGATGTAACTGAGCTAGAAGACTCATCAGTTTACTTAGTCATTACAAGATGATGATCTATTTCTGACTTAAAAGGCCAAAGGTGGTATACCTACTGGCATGTCACTGAACACAATTCTTGTGCATAAGGTGCTCACTAAACACAGAGGATTTTGTCTAAGTCAGCAAAACTGTATTAAGATAGTAGCTCTGTAAATTTGGTCATCAGAAAGAGTTACTTTGGATAAATTTAAAAGTATGAGCATTAACCTGTGATTGTTCCCACTCGAGCTGATATGGTCCCTTGATGAGTTTCGATCCAGCACTTAATTATTTTGGAGAATATTTAGCTTGTATGGACAAGAGAACATCCTAAGACAGTGTATACAAATGTTCAACTCTGTCTGAAGGAAAAGAGAATTTAGAGATAAATTCTTAAATTTTACTAGTTAACTGAAGTAACAGCTTGGAGTATGTCCTTTGATTTAAGCAACTTGAGAGAAAAGAACAAATCAGACTTCAAGAGGAAGTGCCGTGGTCATTAGTAATGCCTGAGAGATAAAGGAAGGGACTTTCACTGAATACGGCCAAAATCATAAATTGTAGGCCAAGAACAGAAGAAAAGTAAAACACAATCAACAATAACTTGCAAAGTTGAACTTTTAAATGTCCAGCATTAAGAAAACGAAGCCCGCCTCAGCTGTTACTTGTGTGAAGTAAGGAGACAATGCTTGCCATCAGTCTTTACTGCCTCTTGACTTCCATCAGGTAGCTCATATGCACAACAGTGCCAGAGGTAGAGGTCTGTAGACGTCACAGAATGGTTTGGGTTGGAAGGGACCTTTAAACCTTACCTAGTCCAACCCCTCTGCTATTGGCAGGGACACCTTCCACCACCAGACCAGGTTGCTCAAAGCCCCGTTTAACCCGGTCTGGAATGTTTCCAGGGATGGGCTATCCACCACCTTTCTGGGCAACCTGTGACAGTGTTTATCCATGCATATTGTAAACTTCTTCCTTATATCTAGTTTGAATCTACACTCTTTTAGTTAAAAACCATCACCCTTTGTCCTGTTGCTACAGGCCATATTAAAAAGTCTGTCCTCATCTGTGTTATAAGCTTCTGTTAAATACTGAAATGTTGGAATAGAGTGTCCCTGAAGCATTCTGTTCTCCAGGCTGAACCTCAACTCTCTCAGCTTTTCCTCACAGGAGAGGTGCTGCAGCCCTCCAAAAAATTTTGTGACCCTCCTCCTAGCCTGCTCCAGTAGGTCCATATCTTTTCTAAATTAATAACATTCCTACATATTCACAGTTGATACAGTATTCCATTTCTGACTGTGAACTGTTGATCATACTAGTTCTTGGAAAGGTACAAGACATAATGGATCTGTAGGAGAACTGGAAAAAAATTTAACAGGTGACCAAAAATGTGCCATATCAATCCTTAATCAGAAAATATGTGATCAGAAGCTGCTCCAAGAAATACACTTTATAAACTGTTAAACGTTTGGAAATCGCAGCCCAAAATGGTTATTTTCAAAACAGAACTCCAAATCCCTCTTTGAATCTATGTGCTTTTGTACATGTTTATGTACACATACACTTACATGTATACTTATATGTATAGCTATAAATAAATAGTAGGAAAAGCCTGCTTCACTAATATCATGAATGATACCTAATGTTTACAAAAGACAAGAATCTGTGGCTCAGGCTTGGAATCAAGCCATACTGGTTCAGCGTAAATTAGTAGCTGCAAGCCGGGAGAGAGCTGGTCTGCTAAGACGTTTGCAGTGTTTTATTGCCTGGATTAATTAATGCTAATGGTTAAGAGAATGATAATCTACTGGCTTCCAAGAGGGAATCAGGCAGTCTTCCCTGCTCAATGGAGTGTTAGAAGATTTGAAATATTTGAGGCACCAGAGGCTACTAAGAAGATTTATATAAGTCAGTGCTTGAGCTTCCCACTCCTGGAAATTTGTTATTAGAAGGTTTCCTGGAGCTCAAGTGGGTATTATGGATTCCTAATAGACTTTTATTCTTTTGTAATTTCTATGAATTTAAGGTTCTTCAAAAAACAATGTATTTTATACTTTTTTTTAACACATTATACATATGTTTGAGGTTTAGTTGTCATTTTCTGTTTTGATCACTTTTGTACAGCATCAGCCAATCATTTCAAGCCCTTGCCTAAAGTATCACTACATAACAACCATTTTCATTCTCCTAATATATTTAAATTTTTTATTAATCTATTAGTTTTTCATTTTGAAACAACACTGGATGTGTTCAATGAAAGACCAAATCCATTTTGTTTTCCTTTTTGTATGACAGCTAACCCTTCATTTAGATTTCTAGCTCTTCAAAACAAACCTGAAGATCAAAGGGGATCTGAGAAAAGGAGCCATTCATTAACTCAAGAATTTAAAAAAATTGAGCCACAGAAAAAAAACAAGCACATTATGAAAGAGGACTCAAAAATGTTGGAGTGATAATATTAATAAAGAGTCTACCATTCTGTTCTTGTGGCTTCTTTATATCAATACTTCTTTTCTACAGAAAAAAAATTGCCACAATTATTATTTACATAAATATTGTAGGGAATATTTCTACTACATTATTTAAAAGAAGACTAAAGACACCCTAGTAACAAGGAACTTGTCACTCTAAGGATTGGAAAATTGGTGACTAACTGAATTAGAAACTGAAGAGTTACATGCCACTGCTATATAAATGTTCTTCAAGGATTTCTTTTTGTTGTTATTCACTGAAAACAGTTTTTTTTTAACTGGAATCAATCATTAAAGATTTGCATACATATAAGTCTAATAAGAAAACGGAAGTATTTATATTTCTTATATTTTCCAAACAGTACTGCTGTTCCTATTTGTGACAATGATAAGGTTCCTTTAAGTATTTCTTAGAGAGAAAGTTTTATTCTTGAGGATTGATCCCCTTTATGACAACAACTCAACACAGCTCTGCATCTTTCACCTGAGAAGTATGAGACAGGTATGGAGAATATTTCTTGGCATGGAACTTTATGTTTTAAGTTCCCTGTATCTTTAATTTATTTCCTTCTAGCAGCTGGCAGAGTAGATTTGTAAACCATTTCTGTAACTTTTTTGGATGAAAATTTTATACTCCTTCAAGGACACCCACAAGTCATGTATTGACTTGACAGGGGAGGCTGTCAGATTCTCAATAGTATTTTCAGTTCCTTTAGTTTTATCCTCTGAGAAACAGTCTTTGTTATCCAAGAGTGGCTAGTGAGTACATGTTTTGACTGGCACCGATTCAGGCACTGCTCTTTTCAATGATGCTAGCTGGTACAGATATCAGCCTACACTTTCAGAAGCAAGGTCTGAAGACATAGTCTAAAAATGACTCTGGCAATCCCATATACTCATCATTAAAGCCAGAAGTGAATGCGAGATCATTTTGTGCGACTGCATGTATGTCACAAGCCATTACATTTAAGGATTACACCGTATTAATTTCAAAAATTCAGTTTGACTGTACTGTGTAGGTCCAGATTCATCCTGTGTAACATAAGACATCCAGTGAAACGCCCATCTTGGATCCTTTGTGGACAAGAATATAGAGAAAAAAAATAACCCCTCAAGAGGGCAAACCAGACCAGGACATGAGCTGTCCTGTGAAGAACTCTTCTTCATGTACACAAAGATGGCCTCAAACTTCTAAAAAAATGCCTGAGAGTTTTAATGACTATTTCTACAACCCTGTGGCTACTGACATGGCAAAAGCCAAAGAATATCAGGGAAATTAAGGAATAAACAGAGAACGGAAATAAAAGTATCATTATATCATTGAATAAGGTCCCAGTGTGTCCAATTCTTAAATATAAAATGCAGATTGACAAACAGCAGAACTTTCTTGACAAAAAGATGAGAAAACTAGAAATTCTAAGGACGCAAAGGTATAGGTAAACTTGCTGATTAGGAACAACTAAATACACTCGGGTTCTTCAGCTTGCCAGAGGCAGCTGAGAGAGACTATGACCGAGACACAGTCAGGATATTTTCATGGTCCCTTTCAATACCAGAGCTAGCTAACAGCAAACAAAGCCAGGTGGCCAACTGAACCAACGGGAAGGGATTTGTGAGCATGTGTGTCCCAGGGTCAAACGACGAGAACACGGCCGTGCTGCACAGCGTGTAGTTACGCGGTGGAACTCAGAAATCTGATAAAATGAAATAAGGAGCATTTGTTGTCTGAGCCTTCTGTCCTCCAGAGGTTTTTAAACAAATCCTACAATTTAACTACCATGCTTCTCAAATAGGAAACCCATTGCTTATTTGAACAGTGCAGGAGGTATAAATGACCAAAAAAAAATGAAAGAAAAAAAATTGACTTGCAGCTTTTGCAGCTCCAGTCACTGAGACTGTGTACACACAGAATAGTAGCTCAGGAGTGATGATGACTGGTGTTGGGCAAAGCAACATCTGTCTGAGAAAAAACATCTGGACTGCTGCAGCATTCAGTGAGGAGTAAAATTTATCTTGAAGATTTTCCCTGTGGACTGGCAAAAATGCAGCTTTTACACAGAATTATTTTATAGCAGTTCAATATAAATGTATCAGAAATTTTAAGAGCACTGCAAAGTGGCTATCACAGATACTCTTTTCGGGAGTTTTGCAATTAGCATCACATCAACAATGTTCAAAACACTTCCAAAAAGCCATCTGAGAACCAGACCACACCTCATATTTGAGATCAATACAGAGAGACCTTCCCATTTATTCAGTATCCAAGGGTTTGGATTCTATTTCAGATATTCTCAGCTCTACTTGGGCCACAATGAAATGCTACATACAGAAAGCTGTGATCCCACCCTCACAGATGTTCAAGCAGCAGCCTGGCTGATATAGCTCATAAATTCAGAGTAGGGGGTGGCTGGAAAATGCTGCTTTCAGCTGTCCAATGTGAATGTTGCAACGAATGGGCATATGGTTAAAAAAATCACAGACTGTTCTAACCTGTACCTGCAACTAGATGCAGGAGAAAATATGCCTTTCTGTTTTTAAAGAATTATTTCTGCAACAGAAGTAATTTGCCAGAACTGTAGCAACGGTAACTGATTTCATATAAGCAAATTCTGCCTGATATAAAAGAATACGGTTGTTCCATGGTTAGGAAACACAACCTTTGTGAATTCAATCAACATGTTTTTAAACATTTAGTGACATTAAAAAGAAAGTGACTAGCTTTAGGGTATATGAAGTATTGCGATCCCATAAAGTTTAAGCACTGGCAGGGAAAAAGAATAATTGCTAAAGCAAACAGCTCAGCAGCTGGTTTAGTGGTGTTCATCAGCTAGTGGTGATGAGCATGATCCTGCCCTGCACCCTTGCAGCTGCAAGAAGAGATGGCCCATAACATAAGGGTACTGGAACTACGGAATGATCAAAATGGAGAGAGACTGGATGCCAGGAAATTTTTTTCACTGAAATGGTGGTGAAGCACTGGAACAGGCGGCTCAGGGAAGTCGTGGAAACATGAAAAGCATGAAGATGTGGGACATGGTTTAGGGACATGGTTTAGCGGTGGACTTGGCAGTGTTGGCTTAATGGTTGGACTTGGTGATCTTAGAAGTATTCTCCAAGCCTCAGGATTCTATGTTTCTCTGATCTTGATATAAGCTGCAATGTTTTCTGCACAGCACTGCATCAGTAACAAAAGATGCTGGATTGCAGCAAGGCACCCCTCTGTAATAATTGTGCAGCTCTCTGCAATGTAACTTGGTGAATGAGCAGCTCTCCTCTTTTGATCATCAGATGATGAGTGCTGCCTGTCTAAGTAAGGAGTCCATGCTTTCAGATCGACCATGTACCTGCTGAGATCAAACAGCAGAGTCACCTTTCAGATCTAACATTGTATATCCAGAGACGCCCCTGCTATGACAGAAATTCCTCGTGCCTCTTGTGATGAGGGATTTGCATTCATCCAGCAGGAGGTGAAAGAAGACACCGCCTCACTTTGTGCTAGTGTTTCTGTGATCCAGCAGCCCATGGGGAACCCTCCAGCTCCACACTCCACAAATGCCCACCAAGACATAAGCTGTCCATTTATGATCCTACACTGTCCAGCACAGAGGACAGTTTCATGTCCTTCTCAATGTGCAAAACTGAGGCCAAAGTCCATACAGCAACTACTCTAAGTCCCTCTCTTGTGTGTTGTGGCTACTGTAATCTCAGCAGTGAGCAATTCAGATTATTGCTCAAGGCATAGATCCCAACTCATCCACTGAATAAAGAAAAAAACACCATGACACACAAATAAAACACGGATAGTAAGCTCTCTGATCTCATTGCAGTGAGTTAAGTTTAAATGATTCTAAATGACTTCTTGATTTGTGACCAAGAATTAGCATATTCCTGCTTAAGCTATAAAAGGAAAAAAAAAAAGGAAATCAAAACTAAATCCAACACCTAGCCACACAGCTCTTAAAAGTTGTTTCATATGGGCTACCTTTAACTCTAAAAAATTCAGCCCATTTGGAAAAATATATTAAATTCAATATATATTAGACTCAAATATCATGGAATCATAAAATGGATTGGCGTGGAAGGGACATTAAAGAGCATCTGGTTGCAACCCCACAGTCCTGGGCAGGGACACCTTCCACTAGACAAAGTCACTCAAAGCCCCATCCAACCTGACCTTAACACTTCCAGGGATGAGGCTGCCCCAGCTTCACTGGGCAGCCTGTGCCAGTGCCTCACCACCCTCCAGTAAAGAATTTCTTCCTTACATCTAATCTAAACCTATCCTCCTTAAGCTTAAAACCATTATCCCTTTTAAGGCCACTCCATGCCCGTGTCAAAGGACCCTCTCCAGCTCTCCTGCAGCCCCTTTATGTACTGGAATGTGGTATAAGGTCTCTGTGCAGCCTTCTTTTCTCCAGGCTGAACAGCCTCAATCTCTTAGTCTGTCTATATATAATAGACTCCAGTGGTTAGGTTAGAGACACACAGGAAATTAGTTGCATGCAGTGTCTCAGACACAGAGACAATATTCTCACCTACCTACAAACAGCAATTAAAATGCCCAGACACGTGAAGAAATGTTTTTTCTTAATCCTATTAGAATTCACCCATTACTAGGAACACGTTCTGTTAAATGCATGGTTTGCATTAAGTGTTATGCTACCGCATTTTACCTGGAATACTTAATTGTTTCCCAAGAATAGCAAATGGTTAACAGCTCTTCATACTGGAGTTGTGGAATGGTATCTGTAAATTTCACTGCAGTTCACTGCCTGCATTTACACCAAGTGAAAAATTGACATTGAGGCAAAAAAAAAAAAAAAGGAAAATACAGAATACATGCACAGGAGCAGCAGATAAGCTTTATACATCCTAGAAGGCAAATGTGGAACTAGTGCTACAAAGAAGAAGCTGTCTGCTGCAAGAGAGTGCAAAGTACCTCAGAGGTGTCAAAATACTAAGGTAAAGAGATAGAGCTTCCTCAGGTTAATGGTCTGATAATATCACTGCTGAGACCTGAAAAGCCATTGCCTCAACATCCATTTCTGGCAATGTTGATATAAACTCCACAGGGGTGGGGCTAGGGGCAAATTCTGGGGCTTCGCCTGCCAGGCTGATGAAAGAAGGAAAATCTATTTCAGTGCTTAAAAGACAGAACGGCTTTTGGTGCAGGAGGTCAGACAGATACACGGGTAAGTTCCTGTATAGGAGTAGTCTCAAAAAGGACTACTGAAATGAAAACCAGATAAGGGCCTGGAACAAGATCCTACAGTCTATTAATGCCCTGGGATAGTGTAAGAGAGACACATGGGAACTCAGACATAAGGAAAGTGGCGGGGGGGAGTGGGTTTGCAATGTTGACAACAAATATATTTGTTCTATGGTAGGTAAAACCCCCTCGGAACAAAAAGCTCTTGCAGGCTGATATGGGAAGAAAAGCCTGTTTGTGTTGAATACAATGGGGAATTTGTTCACGTCGATGCAGACAAACCCATCACTTGAAAGCTGAAGTCATTGTTTTGACCCTGTTCACTCCATGTTATCAAGTCAACCCAACTGGGCATTCAATCCCCCCAGGACTAAGGAAATCCATCTTCCTCCTCTCTTGTGAAAAAAGGAAAATTGACTGCTCTGGGTGTATTTCCAGCAGACCTAGGCCCAGCAGGTGCTGGATGTGTGCAGCATCCTGCTGGGTAGCTGACTGCATTTTGTAAGCGTTGTTATCAGTGCAAACAAGAAAGCTGCTCCACACATGGTCCTCCACCAGTGTTTTCTCCATTTCAGACTAAATCCATAGCTAGACATAGAATTTATAAGTTCTTCTCTAACAGAGTTTAGGACGCAGTCATTTCCATAGAGCCTTTTGGTACAAAAAGCCTTTCAGGTCATAGGGCACAATGAAACACAAAGACCATTAAGCAAAATTAATCAAAAATTACCACCTCAAGAAAGAAGAAAAATAAGCACTCTATTCTGATTCTTAGTAAACAAACTGCCTCCCTAAAAGATTCAGGTGAACATTCTGGGAAGAGGACAAGGATGGGCTCTTAATCTGGTGAGACCCCAAACCAGCACAGAAATCAACAGCAAAAGCATGTGAAATATCTGGCGGAAATCACTCCTTGGGCTGACAATTATATGCAGGATGTAGTTTGTTGCTGGAGCTGGGCTTTTCTGCGTTACAAGGACAGGAAAGACATTCTGGACTGAGACAGTGTTCTACGACAAGTATCCAAGGTCCTGTTCCAATTTTATTACCAGCATAACATCGGCTCCCTTTGATATCACATGAGCATCCTCAGTTCTCTATCTCTGAGAACACAGGAAATGAGTTCGGGTTAAATAATTTAGGCTTCTAGAAGGAAAGGTCAGCTTGCAAGTGTTATTTTAAAACTAATAAAACAGTACAGGTATTCAAAAAGTGGTAAGAAGCAATAATCCTATCCAGGCACCTTATGCTTTTTAAACATTGCAGCAAAGGAATTCATGTACTTCAAAGATGGAAAGGACTTCATCTCCCAATAACAAACTGGAAATCCTACCATGGTATCCAGCAAATCTAGTTTTAAATCTCATAGTACTCGACATCCAAGACCTTTGCATGTTGCACCCAGTCCACAGGTTACATTCAAACCCTGTGAGATGACATCATGTCCAAACAGTCCTTCCAGTTTGGTCTGTAAAAAGTTTCCCTTATAATAATAACGTGCTAAGCATTGCAATCAAATATTTCTGGATGGGCAGATCTGCCAGAACCTTGCTTCACCATGGGAGTCCTCTGTCCTGAATGATGTCAGGAGGACACTGCAATGAGTCAATCAAGAGTAACTACACTAAGTATTTATTATCTTGTGGTCATCATCCTTAATGATCGATCCAGAAGAACGTGGGGGTCAAAGACAGGATGAAAAGTAAGTGATATTGGCTTCAGGGCAGCAGGGAACAGAAATCCAGGCAAGCAGGAGGTCAGAACAAGGGAATGTGGTTCTATGGGTGCATGGGTGATGGGCTCAGAACAGAAAATTAAGGATGTCACGTAGCTGTGAAAGAACAGAAGAATAAATTTCCAGAGCAAGACAGCTGCTGAATGAAGTCATCTCAGAAGGTGTACTAGTGGCAGCGTTTGGGAAATAAAAAGTGGTATCAGAGCCTCTGAATTTTCATGGTGGGAAAATGAGAGACACATGTAGGGGTAGAAATAGGAGTGAGGAGGAGAGAGGAAGAAAACAGAGACCTTGAAGACGGAAAGATGTGGGAATACATTTTAAGCAAATGTGCAAACAGTAACGGATAATAATAGCACTGAGATGTTATGTAAGACCTTGTGTGTTTGCTGAGGGAACAACAAACTTCAGGCACAGTAAAAGAAGACGGGCAGGTTTATGAGAGGAATGTTTGTGTACAAAGCAACAGTAGGCTTTTTCAGCAGAGGCTAGATTTACATCCTATACAAAGATATCACCCAACATGGTTGGTATTGAAGGGATCTCAAAGATCATTCCATTCCAGCTCCCTGCCACGGGCAAGGACATCTTCCTCTACACCAGGCTGTTCAGGTCCACATCTAACCTGACCCTGAACACTTCCAGGGGTGGGGCAGACACAACTTCCACAGGAAACCTGTGCCAGTGCCTTACCACCCTCATAGTGAAGAATTTCTTTCTAATATCTAATCTGAACCTACCTTTTTTCTGTTTAAAGCCAATATTCCTTACCCTATCAGTACAAAATAATACATCTCAAAATAATGCCTGCCTGGGAATACCAATCATGCACTTTAGGTTGTGAAAGCTCTACAAGAAACAAGCCCAGGGACAAGGGCAGCTTCTGTTTACATCAGTGCTGGCACTCTTCTCACAAGTACCGAGGAAGCCCCAGAGCTTCGAAGATGCTGCCTGAGGTAGAGTACATCAAGGACACAGCATTACCCATTCTTGTCTTATTGCCCAGAAACACACTCATCTTTCATAATCAGCAAGACAGCAGCAAAACTGTCTGGCATAGCACCATGTTTTCATTTTTCTTCATTTAATTGCGCTCTGTCCCATGGCACGGATCAACAAGCAAACAACAACATGCAAGAAAGAAACCAAGAGCTCGTCGGCAGGTCTGACTGTGGAGATTTACTTCTTGAGAGGTGGGCACAGAGCCAGATCCACCTGATGGTGGGACTTGTTAAGGGACATAGAGGCAGCGCTGAGTTTTGTAAATAATTCTGAGAGAAGAGGCCAGAAAACCAAAATCTGAAAGAACTAATCTTTCAATTTCACATTACTGGACATAAAACTCCACGGGAGAAACTGATTCAACTCTGAGCTGGCATTGCACAACAGTTCAACCTCCACCAGAATATCCCCAAACAGAAATCTACAAGAACTGAGCAAGGCCAGGTTTCATATTTTCCCAACCTGGCAAAGGAATTCTGTGGCTTAACTGAACTGAATTCTGTGGCTTTTCTGACACATCATATGTTAATTCTCACTCATTCCTGCCCTCCATCCCTCCCAGGATCTCTTCTCCCACTGCCCCAAATCAGACCATTTCAACCCAATCTTGATCTGATTCCCCAAAAGGTGCGGAGCCCCCTTGTCCCTCTCTCCCTGGCACGTACATCACAGACGGAACCCGCTCTCTTGCACGCAGGTTCTCAGCGCTGACCTGGCCATTTCCTCACTGAGGCACGGGCTTCTCACACTGGAAAGACCTGTTGAAGAGCGACTTGTTTCACCACTGCCTGCCTCCCTCGGTAAGGCCTGGAAAGACGACGGGCCACGGCGCTCGGTGGAGGCCGCCGGCTCCGCCCTGCCGCGCCGCCATCGCAGCTCAGCGCCCTCCACGCGCGGCTCCGCGTGCCGCCGGGCGCTCGCGCGCACCGCCGCGCACGTGGAGAGCGCGCGGTTGCCGCGGTCCCCAGGCTGTCGTGAAACAGCCGAGGCGCTGCCGTAAAGCGCCCCTCAGCGCCCTGGGAGGGGGAGGAGAGGGCCCTTCGCGGCACGCCGCAGGTGCGTGGTGGTGATTCCCTTTCTTGCTGTCTGTAATTCTTCGCTTTTTCCTATTTTATTTCGTTCCTTGCTAATTTCTTTGGTAGTGAATAAAAGTGAATTATCGTTTTGTCTGCCAACATTTGACCTCCTTTGTGTCTAATCGCTCTGGCTAGCCGTATGCATCCTCCCCCACCCTCTCCCTGTGGTCCCACCTTAGGACACATATCCGGATCGGGACACAGCCATCTGCAAGATGCAGGAAAACAAATGTGCTCTGTGGTTAAACTCATGCGTTTGGCTAGACAGCGGGAAGAAGAGAGAATGGTGTCTCCTTGCCATGGATTTCTCCAAAAGCCATGGTAATCCTCCAGAGCAAAACCTTTTGACAACAGATACGACTCTGCCATCCCCCAGGAAGATTCCAGGGGCTGGACCACAGTGCCAATCCCATTTACAAGAGGGAATGGGGACAGCCATGAGCAATAACGTGGTTCATGGATGCATCATCCTGACATAAGAAACCCTAAGACCACGCCTGAGTAATATGCAGCCCGCCTGTTGCACTTGTCCCCCATGAATGTCAGGGACATTAGAAAGGTTTTAAGTATGGCTAGCACCATATTAAATATTGATTCATGCTGATTCATGCTGAAGTGAGTGACTTCACCAAGACCATGCAGCAGTGGAAAAACTCTGGAATAGACAACACCATGAGGAAAAGCCTCCCACTCAGAAATGCCTTGTTGACATCAACAACTGCATACATATGTAATGCTGTTGTTCACAGCATATCTGTGAGACACAAGGGATACTTGGAGGTCCTCTTGCACATTCCACAACACATACAGAGTTATCTAAAGACATGGGATGCAATGCAATAAGACACCATTGTTTATTTCATTACAGTTGGATGGGGCATTCATTCCTCAGGCTGAGAATGGAGAATGGGAAATGGAGAAAATGTGCCCACTCACTGAAGAAGCTCGAGAAGAAGAAAGCAAATTGGAGGTTCTGAAAAAGCACAAACATGTTGTTTTTATCTAACATAGCAAATCCCATCTACAGCTCGCCAGTTTTATCCAACTGCCTACTGACTCTACTATGTGTCTGTTGCTGGTGTTATTCCTTCTCCTGGTGAAGATTTTTGTCCTATCTGCCCTTCAGACTAGATTCCTGCATTGTACTCATTTTAGGTCTAAACCCCAAATTTGTCCAGAAACTTCATCTGAACCTGAAGCCTAATGATCACCTTCCTTTGCAATATTTTATGTATCTGTCAAGTTAAACCATAGTCAGATTTTGATGCAAATTTCATGTTGCTTAGAATTATGGTCTGTGCTACAGTGACAAACATGATCACTTGCCTAATTTTATGATCTGCAGGTAACTTCTAGATTTATATATTGTAAGGCAGGGCACCCTCAAATGAGCAAATCTCAATTTTAGCAATTTTTTTTTTTACCATGCAACAAGTCCTTGATATGCATCAGGGTGTACTTCAGGATCTGCCATTGTGTTTAGACATACTCTGTAGTTTGGCACAGTAGGGGATCAAAACACTATTTCAGGATTGCTGACACTTTGTCAATGTAACTGATTTCAGAAGGTAGCTTTGTTCTATATTTTTGATAGACTAAAGATGAATTTTTTCAAAAATGAACAGCAAGAGACACATGGTGAATGGGGAGTTGATAACTGCGAAAAAAGCAGCATCAGCAAGTAACTGGGTCCCCAGCTTTCTAGGGACTTCTGCTATGAAATCTGGCTTCTTGCCTCTTCCCTTCAACTTTTTCTTCTAAAGAGTGATAAAATTGTGCTACTTATTCCTGACACAAGGAGGAAGATAGAAGCTCTGTCCAGACCAGATGGCAGTGCTGCAGCAAATATGTATGATGGTCTTGTGAAGGAGTAGCCCAGCAGGAAACTTTCATGTGATTTTTCCCTGCTAGAAAAACACAGCAAAGATGACTCCATCCATTTTGCAACTTTGTCATGGCAAGACATGATTTCTCAAAAATCCCAAAGAAAACAATAGTTGGTTTAAAAAAGAATTTGTATAAGAACAGAGATGCTGTGAGGAATACACAGGAGTTAATGCCCTGGTTCACATGGAATGAGCAAGGAACAGAAGGTGAAGCAAGAAATTGGGGACCTGTCTTAGGTAATTTTTGGTCCTTTTGATGCAGACTTTTTCATGTCATAAATAAGCAATGGTTTGGGTTGGTAGGGACATTAATGATCTTCTAGTTTCAACCCCCCCAGCCACGGGCAGCAGTACCACCTGTTAGATCAGGTTCCCTAGAGCCCCACCCGACCTGGCCTTGAACACTTCCAGGGGTGTGGCATCCATCAGCTTCTCTGGGCAAGTATTTTACCACCCTCACAGAAAATAATTTCTTCCTAATCCCTAATCTAAACCTGCTCTCTTTCAGGTTAAAGCCATTCCCGCTTGTCCTATCCCTACATGCCCTTGTCAAAAGTCTCTCCAGCTCTCCTGTAGCACCTTTAGGCACTGGAAGGCTCTTTAAGGTCTCCCTGGAGCCTTCTCTTTTATAGACTGCACTGCCCTGAATCTCTCAATCTGTCTTCATAGAAGAGTTGCTCCAACCCTCGGATCACCTTTGTGGCCTCCTCCGAACCTGCTCTAACAGCTCCATATCCTTGTGCTGAGCGCTCCAGACCTCGATGCTGTACTCAAGGTGAAAGCAAAATATTCATTTAGCTGTCCTGTTTTCGTGTTAGACTCGGCAGTTACAGCTAAACTAAGTGAGTTCTCCCTGGATTGTGACTCAGTAGGAGAATTTCTTCTTCTGTCCCCAGATTTCTCATGTAACGAGGCAGGGTGCTGTCAAGGCAGGGTGCTGTCAAGACAGGTGCTGAGTTTCACCCATGGGGTGAAGACACTACAAGGGAACATGATGCATTTACAGCCAACAGCATCTGTAAAACAGGTTCCAGGCGGGGTTGTGCAGGTGCAAGATGGCAGTCATCATAACCAGGGTACAATCAGTCAGTTCCCCATCTCTCTTAACATTTTCCATCTGATGGCTCCGTGGGTTGTCATTTTAAAAACAAGTCGAAGACCTTTGTCAAATTGGCCCATCGTGCCCTCCTGTCCAGGGGTATCTAGAAAAATCTACTGACCTCCAGACAGCAATTTAGGCCTAATGCTCTGATATTAAACTGGCCGGTGTGTATTAAAAACACTCATTTAGTCTGAGGTGAATGGGAGGTCAAGTAAGGTCAAAGAGTGCCTGCTTGATTTACATCAAAAAGTTATTCTCTTAATTTTTTTTGGTTGATCCTGACTCTCCCTGCAAATGACAACACTATTATTAATGTTAATTAGCCTAGGCCAAGTAATGGAATCATTGCAGAAGGAACAGCTTTGATGTGTGAAAGTAACATCTAATATGTGGTGTAATAGCGCTCTGTTGCTACTCAATAAAGATATATTTCCAGTGATTAAATACAGGAACTGGAACTTCAGTCCCATTAGGTTAATGGCAGAACTCCCAGTAACTTGAATGGGATGAGCAGTGTTCACTTGTATAAAAATGCACTAATTTCACCACTTTTTACATTTGAGTAAGCCAAAGGAAATATCAGTGTGCCATGCCAAAGACCTTATTTACTCTTTTCTACAGTTCTTGTCTTCTCTGTCCTCAGTTTTAAGAATCAGATCTCTGTCTTTCTCACTCCATCTTACCCTCATTGAGCCATGCTGTTCAACAGACATGTACCATGTTGCTTAAGCAACACAAACTTTGTTTCAGATTCTTGGATTGGGTCAGAAATTATACCTGCTTCTTTAACGTTATGCTGTTTTAAATGTAATAAATAAACTAAGCTAATATTGGCCCAGAATAGGAGCATGCATTACATCCATTTAAATAAATCTCTTCGTCTTAACCTCCACATTTTAAAGACACTCACATTCTATTTCTAATTAAACATTTTTTTAAAAGGTAATTCAAAGATGTTTATTTAGGGTTCAAAATATCCACTCTTGTGACTGGAAAAAAGGTCTAATTAGAAGACATTCTTGGGTAAAAACACCTCCACAGGTCCCTTTCTTACTTAGCTGTTCTAGGACTATAAAATATTTGGAAATCCCAATGAATGTCTTCTGCACAAGTGCATGTCAATGCTCTGCTGGATGCACAAGGTTTGTCATTCAGCTGGGATGCCCCCTGATGTGCTTTGGACAACCCACTCACAAGTTATCAGTAAGTCTAATGCATGTGGTAGATTTTAGACTTACTCGACAAATCTACACATTAGCACAGGTGTGGTAGATCTCAACATTCCCTAATACGTCAGTCCTATAAAACATGAATTTCCTATAGCATAGAATCATAGAATATTTTGGTTGGAAGGAGTCTTAGAGACTATATAGTTCCAGCCTCCTTGCCTCTTGGGAGGGACACCTTCCTGGCCTTGAACACTTCCAGGAGTGGGGCAGCCACAACTTCTCTGGGCAACCTGTGTCGGTGCCTCACCGCCCTCACAGGAAAGAATTTTTTCCTAATATCAAATGTCATCCTGCCTTCTGTCAGTTTGAAGCCTTTCCCCCACACTTCATGCCCTTGTACAGAAGTCCCTCTCCAGCTGTCTTGCAGCCCCTTTAGGTACTGGATGATAATCCAGGTCTTCCCGGAGCCTTCTTCAGGCTGAACAAGCCTAACTCTTTCAACCTGTTTTCATATCCACGAGGTGTGACCAGCAAGCCTGAAATGCGTAGGGTGGGTTGAGTTTCCACGTGTGGAGGCCTAAGGAAGACTAAAAATACCCCAAAGAAAAAGTTCAGCCTTGAGCAAGCTTTCACATTAGTCAGCAGAGCTCTAAACACTGCCACATCTTTTTTTCTGTCTATATAAAGCTATGCCTGTTGCATAGTGCATAAATAATGTTGTGCTTCTATTCCCTGTCTGCATTGATCCACACTGGCCTTTAAAACTTCATCTTGGGTGACCCTACTGTCAGAGGTAAGACCTGCCTGTAAAAGAGCTGAAGACCCAGAGTGTAAAGCAAAGTTTACTATGTTGTGACTGTCACTGTGGTCTCCCTGAGTGCCCTTGGTGAATTGCTCCCAGCTCAGGTAGGGTTTTCTTACCTGAGAGGCCCCAACAGAACTGGAATCACTTCACACAGAGTTCTTTTAATCTTCCTTCCTACATCAATTCCTCCAAATAGTTTATCTTTCCTGAAAGAAGATTATTGTCTTGCAAAAAAATTAAGAAAAAAAAAAAAAGAGCATTTCATCTAATATATCTTAATTGCCATAACATTTAAAGAAGATATATGATTCCCTTAATTCAAAGGGCTAATGAATCACTTTTAATCATACAAAAATGTCATGTCCTATGGTGGTAAGCAGCCTAAAAAACCCAGGAGAAGTTGGTAGGCATATGCTGGCTTGCTCTTTCTGTAGCATAAAAAAAAAGGCACGAGCCTGCTGCTGGCTCCTGGCTGCACATGCCAGTCTTAACTTTGGAGAAATAATCACTTTCTCCTCGACTCATTCCTCTCTCTTTGTCCTTTGATTGCAGATTCCAGATGGGTTTGGTAGCCAGTAATTACTTTTATAACTAGAACTCACTTGCAATACATCAGGTTAATGTTAATGGCATTCTGTACAGACACTCATAATCTTCTCTAACTTCTCTCCCATGCCAGTGTAATTGTATTTCCTTAATACTAACCAAACAGTGATCTCTTACCCTCTTTTCTTTTATTTTTTGACAGCGGGTATGTGGGAAGGAACAATCTACATTTTTCCAGGCTCTTCACTCCCCTTCTCTATGTTTATTAAATCTGTATGTGTTACTTTTATTTCTTAGTGCCAATGGATTTTTCTACTAATTACAGCAATCTGATTTCAGTTTATTTAAATGCTGATTTATGTTTATGCTATCCCCTGGTATCAATTTCATTCCAACTAGATCCCAGTGTAACTTAATTACTTGTAGTCTTGTCATTCGAAACTAATGCTAATTAAAACGGTTTTATCACTGGAAGGTATTAAAGATTAACCCCTCCCACTATTCCATAGGAAAGAAAGTAAAGTGAAGGTGAGGAAAAAGAAGGTTTACAAAACCAGAGAAAAGTGTGCATAGGAATGTCCGCTACATCTGTTTTGTTTGATCACACCGTGTGCTGTAGTCGCCTAAGGTTCACAGCCTGGTTTTATTGCCTGGTCTGGTAATTTCTTCCTGTTCTCACCCCTGTTGTTGCCATTTCCTCTTCTTCAACCTTGTCTGGGTGCAAGAGTTGCAGAAGATGAAGCTGCACACCTACTGTTGGCCAGCCTGTCCTCTCTTCATATCCTCATGTCCCTCTTCCCCCACCTCTGCCACACCTCTCCACACCTCCTCTCCGTTGTATCTCACCTACTCTACCTCCTCCTCTTCATCACACATCCCAGTCTTTGCCATTCTCTCCAATCACACACTTGTTCACATTCAAGAAAAACAGTGTTTTAATCCAATCATCCTCCCTGTAGGCTTAGCATGGATGGAGATCTCTGTCAGTGCATTGCTCACTGCTGTTCTGATGTGTCCAGCAGAAGATGAAGCTGAAGCACTGACCAGCCTAAGCTATTAATAGCAAGTGCTTCGTAACCAAAGAGAGATCTATCCTCATGAAGGTGTGTTAGGGTGAGTTTGAGTTAAATGTGAGGAAAAGTTTCTTCACCAGTGAGTAGCTGGGCACTGGAACAGGCTCCCCAGGGAAGTGGTCACAGCACCAAGCCTGGTGTTCAAGAGTTCAAGAAGCATTTGGAGAATGCTCTCAGGCACATGGTTTGCTTTTTGGGGCTGTCCTGTGCAGGGCCAGGAGCAGGACTCTGATCCTTGTGGGTCCCTTCCCGGATGTTCTATGAGAGGTTTTTTTCTATGGGGATTTGAGACGATATGTACTGAGCAATAACAGAATATATTGCTATGAGCCTTCAAGCAAACTAGAGGAGTTAGTAGGCTGGTAAAGCACCAGCTGAGTGCAATTATCTCCTGTGCAGTGCTTGTAAACTTTACCTGCCTCTTCAACGCTTCCCATAAATCCCCCTGCCTGCAGCATACCACTGTGCCTTCCCAAAATCCCTCCCCATCTCAGACACAGCTTTATTTTCCTCTACCTTATTCCTAAATTCCCATTTGCAGAAATGGTAATAAACTAACTCAGTTATTTTAAGAAAATCCCCAAGTCCTTACTCTTTAATACTAAAATAACTCCACATATATCTTCACAGGCTTACATATGCACATGTATGCAAATGGCCACAGTATTGTACTCAGGTGTTTGGCTTTCCAGCACAGTTTTTTGGTTGATTGCCAGGTAACTGGAACACTTCTGATACACATGTGCAGAAGACATACTTAATTGTTTTTCACGTGTACCCAAATTAGGAGCCGGCAAAGGCTACTGTTATTTCTGCTGATGAGAAAGTGACATCTGTGGGGACACAGAAAGCTACAGAGTGTGTCTGTCTGGAGCTAATTGATTTATAAAACTTGCCGACAGACAGATGTGAACAAACACGTCTGACAAACAACATGATTATAAATTAGCTTCTTCTTTTTATAGGAGGTAGGCTAAAAACACACAGCAAGGATAAGTAATGGATGCCGGAGACACATTATTTATTTTCTGCATCCAATGAAGCACAGCAACTGTACTCTTGTTCTGTGGGCTGGTTTTCTGTTGGAGTCTGGGAGTAGGGGAGAAGAGCTGAAGCATGAGGATGATCTCTACAAAATGAGAAGCATATTGCAGTATCCTAGAAAAAGATGTGAATATGATCTCTCTGAGCTCTCTGAATTTGTGGGTTTTAGCTGAAGTGGATAGGTCTGATTGTTATTAAGGAATTTTTGTGCTGTTTTCCTTAATGAAATTCACTCCTACACAAACCAAGCAACTTAATTTCAGGATTTGTGTTTCAGAGGAGAGGAGAGTGTGAAGTTCATCACATTGCTTTGATAAGTAAATAAAGTTGTGCAGTTCCTTTGAATTGTCTCTTAAGTCAATGAACAACACAACTGGTTTCCCCAGGAGAACAAGGGAGGGTGTCAAGAGAGGGGTGAGCCTAACAGACAACTGAAGTCTGTGGGGTTATGTGAATGCTGGGAATACTCTCTAGATACACTAAGTCCTTTCCTCAATGTCCCAGCAGAAGATTACAGGAAAAAAGTAGAAAAAAATCCTACATCTTCATACCTACATGAAAGAAAAAGTGTTCGACATACTATTGCCTAGATGAGGATTTCACTTCATTTGCCCATATATAAGCAGGAGGCAATAAGAAATAGAATTGAAATTAATTTGGCTCGAAATAGTTGAAATGAAATTTTTAAAAGTATTAAACATGAAAACAGATCACAGAAATTCACAACAAAGATTACCTTGTCTAAAGTCATTGGTAAAGCAAGTGGAAAAATTTAAAATACAGGTAAATAGGAACCTTCTTATCATCCCTTAAGCTCCCAGCATCCCTATCTGCCCCTATCTGGGTTCTACTGGTCCCATTACCAAGCATGAGGCAGCAACAACAGGGACTAGTAGGGAGGAGTATGCTGTGTATGCCTGCATTTTATACAGAGGAGAAGCTTGCCATCCATCATCACAGTTCCAGAGGGAGAGGCAATGCTGAATCTTTCCTCTACAATGCTTTCCACCACAACACAATCTCAGTGAGAGAGAGAGAGCACATGAGTGCTAAGTGCACCAGCACAAGGGTAGAAATGGAAAAAAAAACCTCAGAAAAGTCATTACTCATCGTTCTTCAGATTTACAGCCTTCAAGGTCTGAGAGGGTGGGAGCTCAGCACAGGCAGCAGCAGCAGACAAGGCTGCTCCTCAGCTAAGGCGTGACCTTCTCTGACTGCCCAGCCCCGGGTATGCAGGTGATGGGAGAAGGACAGGGAAAGCTCCTGCTGCTCAGTTCTTGGGGTGCTGCCCTTGTAGAGCTGCCTTGTACAATTCAAAGCAGCAACACTCAGCATCGGATCTGTGCAGGGCGGTGAGCAGCCAGCAGCAACTCTGGCAGCCAGTGAGGGATTTTTCAGGACAAAAGCTGAATGCAGTCAAGGAGAGGTAGGCACAGCAATCCCCAGACCTGTGGCTTCTGAGAAGAGGTGGATACAGAGGCAGACACTTGCAAGCCGAGGCTTGCTGGATTCATGAGGATTCACGGTAAACTGTTTACTCTGCTGAGGGTCCGTGGTGCAGTGAGGTTTAGTACTGAGGGTGCTGTTACCCTCACTGGCATCCAGCAGAACCTAAGGAAGAGGAAATACAAGCAAACAGGTCCCAAAGCTCATGCAGACTCTCCAGTCTAGGCTGGAATCTTGGCAGACAGGACATGCCAGTGGGACACAGGACTTCGAGTATTCCTGGGAAGATGATGTTAATTACTCCTGTCACTAAGAGCAACAGGAAATAAGTCTTTCAGAGCAGCTTGTCTCACATACAGACACACACACACCCCCCCGCCCCAGGCACAAGCCAAGGCAGGCTTTAGGAGAAAAGGTTGTTGCTCAGTGTAAAGGAAACTAAGTCAATATTATCTTTTAATAACAAATCCAAAAGGAGGCAAGCTGTCCCAAAGAATGAGCCAGCAGAAAACACGATTCACAGGAATATGACAGATAAAGGGGCCTTAGTTGAACAAATTAGCATGTGCAAATATTTGGGCTGATGAACTTCATGGAGATTTAAATTGTAGAGACCACATTAATAACTGACATCCCAAACTGGAGTTTCATTAAAAAGAACCTTTCCCAACCTAGGAATTGTTTTTCCTGCCTTGTTTTCTTTCACTTAGTAGAAAACATTTTTCCTTCATGCTGTGAGAAACAACCTTTTTTTTCATCCCTGTGCTTGCTCTCACTTTTCTGATGACTGCTCTGAGTTTAATAAGATGCTGTCAGACATGTGCAGTCAAAGCTTGGGGTTGCATTTCTGTTTTCTCTTGTTCTTGCACAACACAATTCCAGTGGTGTCGCTTTTACAAGGCATGATGCGACTCCTCACAGGAACAGTGCAAGACAAAACCAAGGTGTTTATGAAGCTCTGAAGCATCCCTCCCCTGCTGTGGGACATATGTGCAAGGAGAGGATCTCCTGTAGTCCCTCTTCATCTTAAACTCATCTGGGTTTCTCCAAAGTGCTCTCTAAATAAACAGGGCAGGAAGAGTTATGTTTTATATGCATGGAAGTTGCACAAGTTTCCTTTTTTCCCCCCTATAGAATCATAAAAAGGCTTGCGTTGGAAGGTATCTTAAAGATCATCCAGTTCCAACCCCTCTGCTGTTGGCACAAATGCCACCCGCTAGATCAGATTGTCCCATCCAACCTGGCCTTGAACATTTCATATATTTTCATCTTCTGTGCTTTTGTTTGTATAATAGAATTAACACTACGATCATCTGAATGGGAGGTAAATGATGCACCCAAGGAGAAAAGGAGAGACTGAGAGAAACTAGTTCTGCTTTGATGAGTTTCTTGATTCCAAGAAGGGAGAAGATGAAGTGCAATCCCTGTTCTTATATGGCGACCGTGGTCTTTCTTTTTACTGCTACAAAAGCAAGGAAAAAAAATAATGCAGGAAATTCCTGTGCTCCAGTGTATGGTTAACTCACAACTTTCAGGAGTGGATTACCCTGCTAATGTCATAGTGTCTGCTACCTCAGTTAGAGCAAGGCAGCAGGGCTCTTGCTTTTGTACTTATTATGCTTATCTCAATTGCTATTCACAGTCTGAAGCCTCACTTCCCTGCCATTTTATACTGATCACTGTGCTAGACTGAGGAAAAGCTTATGACCATATGGTAGCATTTGGCTGCTCACCCATTCTCTGAATTTCACCCAGTTCTCATTGACTTTCAATGGCATCTGGATGACTAATTGCCACAGGCATCTTTCAAAGCCTCAGCTACAGTACCCCAAAGTATGCAGGCTACTTTCAAGTCTAACCACACAAAACAACAGTTTCCTGCCTCCAGGCGCTTGCACCTACTGTTAGATGTTTTTCCTGAAGTGGTAAAGACAAGTCAAGCCAGGCAGAGTGCTTATGGCAAGTCTCAGGCCACAATGTGTACCTGGAAGTTTTAGGAAGAGCTGGGCTAGTCCAATGAACATTATCATCCCCCTTACCGTGACCATCACCAGAGGTAGCAGGAAAGGTGCTGAGCAGCCTGTGCCTTGAGCTGCAGGATTTATTTCATGCTCTGCCACTGATGTCCAGTGGAACCTCTGCCAGGTCATTTAACCCCTGGGCCATTTTTCTCTATTAGGTCACAAAGTGGTGAGAACAGGACAATGTTGACACCAGTCCTCCATGATCCATGCTCAAAGGAGTTTGTCTCTGAGGCTCTGGCATTGGTTGGAATTTGACCTGGAAAAACTCTGGGAGAAATAGTAGCAGCAAGTGTTTCTGTATCCTCAAAAGAATTGTGTGGACCCGTGTGCACTGTGTGAGCTGATGGTACCCACTTAACTGACCTGAAAGTGGCTGCACTTGTTTTGTCAAGGCTTTTTCCTTCACAGCCCCCCAGTTTCTGCAGGGCAGAGGAAATCCTTTTGAACAAGATGATTCAGAACAGAGGAAAACAGCGTGTCGTGTAAACAACTATGTCAGACAGGAAAAAATAAAAAAGAAACCTCCTCTATGCTAAACAACAGCAAGACTGTTGCAGAGGTCAGAATGGCCAGGGCTGTAAAAAGCTTCTAAAAATGTATGTGCTGCTGTTGAATTGCTTTGCCCTTGTCTCCAGAGCTTCTCAGGGAATTGTATTCAATCTCAACTTTTATGAAGACGAGCCCAATGAAGATTTGGTCTGCAGCATTTCTGGCTGTAGTCTGAAATGTTGCTCAGGATGTCTTTAAAGATTTAAAAGGAGTTCAGCTTTAGCGTTGTTGGTATGTGATTATTGTTGGGTTTTTTTCCAAACCACAGAATTGCTGAGAGGTTTTATACCTTTTCTGTTTTCTCCCTTCAAAGATTACAGATAGACTCATCACACAATTATTTTGTTTCCATCTTGTAAACAAGATCTGGGGAATAAGATAGCAAAGAACATATTTCTGCTTGTATCTTACAACATGCCTACATTGAAAGAAATTATCCATAAAATTTCATTTCAATTTCCTGTAACATGGCACCCTGTGAAATGGGAAATAGAAAAGAGGAGACGATGTTAGACACAGTCTGTTCTGTGTAGTTCTACCCTGCTCCGAAGGGCTGCTAAATGGAAAATATCAGTTTCAATAAACCTTTATTGACATATTTAGTAATATTAATAAATTATTCAAATAGAAAAAGAACAAAAGTTCACACAAAAATATACACAGATGTTATTTAAGCAGTCTTTTGCCTGGAATACAAGAAAGCCAGGTTTCTCACTTCTAGAAATCTGAAAAATAAGTTGACTATGAAGCACAAAAAAAGGTTCTTTAATTTTTTTTTTATTTACTTCATCTTTCTTTTCCAATTTCACTCAATAGTGAAGAAAGTAAACATTTCAACTGGCATTTTTACAGTTAGGTTTTAAAAATTCTTGCTTGCAGTGTAATTTTAGTTGGCTGTGCTCCTTCAAAACCAGCAGGAACAATGGTCTACCTGCATGCATGTTCAGAATATAATATATTACATATAATATACCATATATAGTATGTTATATACCATATATAGTATGTTATATGCATTATCTATTGTATAAACAAAATATAAAATAACAATCTGCAGTATGTTCCCCGTTCATTTCATAGTCTGGAAGCCATCTCATGAGCTTGAGAGAACCTCTGTCGAGATCATGGGTTAAAGACATATATTCCTAAGGTAAATAGTGCTAATCCTTAGCATGGTTCCTGCATCCTTAAATGCATGGTTCCTGGACTGTCTGAAGAGATTGAGGATAACACCCTGCAGCTATCAGTGCAAAGATAGGAATATTCTGAATTTTAAAAAATGCTTCCCACAATCAAGTGTTAAATAAGGCATTACCATAGACAAAGTTATCATTTCTACTATGTCAAGTTGTATACCTAAGAAAAGTGGGGGATAGAAATAAAACCTCCCTCGTTAGACCTGCAGCCTAAGGATAGGAGGGGTATAAGCACCACCACATTTCCTGAGATTTGCAAAACCAGAAAGTTCTGAAGTCTATGAAGCACCATTTAATATTTTTGTGTTCCTTAGTAAATATTCTCCCTTAAATGTCTGACTTCCAACAGGAAAATGCAACTGGTGGCATTTGCCCTTGATGCTTTAGAGTTGCATACAAGAAAGTGCCTGAGTCCTGATTTGGCAAGAAAGAAATGGTCATCCTGATTTCAAAGGAAATCTCTCGATATTGAAGCATCTTTAAGGCCTTTAAGATATCCATGGGATTCCAGCACACATTTAATCATGTGCCTGTGCATTATTTCTGAAGTGGGCCCAACAGCACAATTGAAGCTTTCTGAAAGTCTCCAGTCCTTATAGACCTCAGGCTGTGCTTTCCCATTATCTCACCATTTATTTCTTGAGATTTGGCAGTGATCTGTGTGTGTTAGTGCTGACTTTGAGCAGGATGAGAGATCATCCACTTTGGAAATGCTATGAGTTTGCAGTGCCCAGCTGTGCTCAGGATTTCTGCTGTCCCAGTTTCCCCTCTATACAGAGGATGTGAAGCCATCAGGGCTCATGGGGAGCCTCCCCTCTCAAGTGTTCTATAAGCTTTTCCACGTCCATGGAACTCAAATCCACACAGCAGCCAACCACCTTTGCCTTTTCTTTATATAAAGTCTATAGAATGTAATGGATTTCTGAATAAATGGTGTTCCTGTAGCTTTTCCGCCAACAATTTCTTTTTGCTTATAAATTTTAAGCTCAGATTCAATTTCATTAAATGCACAGATGAGCTGCTGGACTTTAATGAAGGCTGAGCATGGAAATATAATTCCAAGCTTTTACTGGTCATTTCACCCAAAGGTGATGTCTTTCAAGGCTGAAAGGAATTCATCAAAGAAAAAGGTGATGGGGGAAGTCAGCCTCTTCTCACTGCCTGCTGCCAGTTCAGGGAGAAGTGAAATGAGCTGTCAGAGCTCAAAGCGAGTGTGAGAAGGAGACATGCCTGTAGTTCACTGTGCACCTCCTCCCTAGAGCCTCAGGAGGATATTTTGATGGTGCAGTAATCAGAAAGATGAATTCTCTGGTGCTCTGAACACACCACCAAAAGGCAAAGCCCTCTCTTTGCTGCCAAACCCTTGTGTGAGCTGTGTTCATGCAATGACAAATCTTACAGAACCCCAGGTATGCAAGAGGGAACCAAACCCCAACATCTTTCTCACTGGGGCTGGGTAATCTCCTGTCCCATGGCAGGATCTGAGTGTAGCACAGGACCTTCAGTGGCAGGAGCACTTTAATTAATAATGAATTTTGTGCCATAAAGGCCACTAACCTATGCCAACCCAGATCCCCAGGCTGCAACTTATATTGTCCTCACTGCTCTGGAGACTCTGTCCTTGGCTCAGAAGACAGGTCCCCTGCTCCTCAAGGCAAGCTTTCTTGATTGTTTAACATTCCTTGTTCACCAGCAGCAAGCTTCAATGATAAAATAAAATTAATAAAATCAGAATCACAGAATGGTTCAGGTTGGAAGGGACCTTAAAGATCATCTCTTTCTGAGCTCCCTGCCGCGGACAGGGACCCTTTTAGCAGCAGAAGCATTAAGGGTAAATCTGATCACTTGTAAATGTACTAAAGGAGTGTTTCAGAGTAAGGTGCACTTCACTCCCAAAGAAGCAAGGAAGCATGTATTTATGTTTTAAAATCAAGGGAAATAAGGATTGCAGGTTAAAATGGAATATAAGATAGAAAAGCTAGAGGGATTTTTTTTTTTTTTCCCAGGAAATCACTACTTGAAAATTTCACAGACAACACAGCCACTCGAATAATGAATAAAGCAGACTGGTTTAAACGCAGTGAAATTGCCCTCTCCTCAGCTTTCTTTTAATCTTTTGTGGCCCTACAAGGAGCCTTAGAAGAGGCAGCCCTGTGACATGATAATCCAGCCTCCTCCAGCAGCTGAGCTTAATCAGTCAGTAAGACCTGGAGCCACTATGTTACATTTTCAAGCAGGAGCCTCAAATTCCCTTTTTCATGGCTAAACACTTGTTGGTTTTACATCCGCTGAATTAAAACACAGAAAAACCCCCAACAAAACCAACACTAACCACAAACAACTTAAGTTACTAAATCCACATTGCTAGTAGTCCCTTAATTGCTAACCTGAAGGCCTGTAGCAGTCCAGATTGTCACTCAAGTTATTTTATAAATGCATGTTGATTTTGAAATTATAATGGTGCTGAATTAGCAAATGAATTAAGAATGGCAGAAGAGTTTTCTGTGTCAGGGGGCCCTACATTATGAATGATAAAGTTTCCCATCTGTACAACTCCTGGGATTGCAAAACATTTACCAAAAATTAATTTCTCATCACTCAGAACACCCTAGGAAGTAATGTTTGTGTTTCACAGAAATTAAAACCACAGCCTTAACAAACCTGATGACTTCTGTGTATCCTGCCACGAGGTCCACTGCAGCACTAAGATCAGGAAAGCTGATTTTAATAGAAATTTATAGACACATATTTTTCCATGGGGCTGTGTCTTGGAGTTATTGGTGTGTCTAGAAACGAGCAGACTCCAGCTGAGTCACACTTGCAGCTCTCTCCTGAGATTCCACACTTCTCTCTTGCAAGTGGTGAGCTCTTCCTGACCCCCCGGCTTAGATTGTTCAGAGGGTCACCTTCACTGCAGGACCAAACAATCTTTGGGACTGTTATTTGACTGTGAAGGGGTAGCAGGGGCATTGACAAAAAGAGAAAGAGAATCATGGAGTCATTTAGGTTGGAAAAGATTTCTAAGATCGTGACATCCAGCAATTAACCCCGTACTGCCAAGTCCACCAGTAAACCATGTCCCTGAGTGCCACATTACTCATGCAAGAAGAGTGAGATTACATGAACCTAACTTTTGAAAAAAGAAGCCTAAACCCAGATTTTTTGCTTTTTATATGTGCATTGCACAAATCTTGGTAATTCCTATTTTTCTATTTTTTTCTGGTGCAACCAGATAGACTATAAAACTAGAGTCTGGTCCTTGGCAGAGAACTCAAGCGATTGGGAAAGCCTGTGACTGGTTAGACTTCCCTGCAACAGCAGGGATTTAATGTATTTCTCCCTTGCTGTACAGAGCTTTCAAAAGAACTGAAATAAGCTTTAAACACTTTCGCTTTTTTTCTTAATCAAATGGTACTAAAGAAATCAGGACAAAGCATGCACAGTGAGAAACTGATTTTCCTTTAATGAATAAAAAAATAAACAAGTTGAGAGTGCACCTTCAAAGAACCAGCTTGACATTGCTTGAAATGATATTGCAGAGAGTAGAACCAAATTCTGGCATTAGTTTGTTTTTATATACCTTGAATATTTGGTCATCTTCTTGCTCACGCCTTACAAAGATGAAGGAACTCCGGTGGCACCAAGCCAGCTATGTGCAGTAGAAAAGCATCCACGCAGCCATGTTATTATTTAATCATCTACTATTAGAGAATATCATCCCACTGTTGAGGTGTACTTTTGGGCAGCCTGATATAGATGGAAAAATTGATTTCCATATGTTAAGGGTTGACCTGAAGCTCCTCAGAATTAGATTATAATTATTAGGAAACATTTATT